>RJWJ010008798.1:0-52197 GCA_004363605.1 Indri indri
GCTGGAACAGGCAGAAGCCCTACAGAGAGCTCCAGAAAAGGCCCCACAGATAAACCCCCACTAGACCCCATGGTTGCTGAAAACAGGTACATTTCACACCTGAGGAAACTGAGGCTCAGCACAAGGTCTGGTCCTGACATGGAAAGAAAAACGAAGCCGGAAGAAAACAGAGGCGCAGCTATCCACGCCCAGATTGAGAGATGAGGTGAGAGCTCCCAGGGCTGAGTTTCCCAAGCACTGACGCAGGAAGGCTGCGTGTAGGCCCCTCAACTCTGGGGGTCTTTGGGACAGTCAACTACAGAAGCCAAGATTTGCAGGGCAGAGTAGGGATGAATGAGCTCCAAACAGGATAATTCATGACAGCAGGGCGGAGGCCCAGCCAGGAAAGAGAAAAGCCCACCGAGCACCTTCCCAGATCCAGAGAGACTCAGGAGGTAAGAAATGAAGAGGGACCTTTGCACTTCTTTCCCCAAGCAACTCTCATTAGCTTGAGAACAAAGATTCTTGACAGTTCTAATTAGCTTCTAGCCTCAAAGCACTGTTACTAACATCTCAAATTAGTCTTTAGGAGAAATAAATTGGCCTCATTTTGCCCAGGTGTAAACCAAGGCAAGTGTGCTCTGAATGCCTTGCCTGGGGCCCACAGCACACAAGGCAGAGCCCAGGATAAGAGCGTGGTGATTTGGGCAGGGTGGGTGGGCGCACAGTTACTCCCACTGGAAGACCACCCCACAAATTTTATTTTAAATGCATCTAAACTCTACAGAAAATGACCAGTGAGATTTCACCACCTGCACTTGGCACACCCGAGGTTTCCAATCTCAGTTCTCAGCTAACTATAGCCACGTGCTATTGTGCTCTGTGTTTTTATCTGTGTCTGGATACGACACACACTAACGTTAACAGCAGTGATGTCGTCCCGTTTGTGAATGTTTTGCCCCGACTGCATGTCACTTTTACAACTGGAAGAAGGAGAGTCATTCCCCTGACTCCACTTGTGCCGATCCCCAATCCCTGCCCCCCAATACAGCAAGGGAAAAAGAAGTAGGTTAAGGAAGAACAGTCAGATCTGTTCAAAACTTCTTTTAATTGCAGCTTATTTTTAAATGCTGCTCCCAGTGTACACCAGAATCTGAAAAGCTAAGATAGGTTCTCCCCTTTGGAGCTGCCATCAGGGAGAACAGGGCCTCTCTGAGAGCACACAGCTGGGGCTGGAGAATGGCCCTTTCACACCCCTTAGGCCACCTCCAAGCTCTCCTGTCAGAGAAGCAGTAAGAACGGGCAGTCAGCCCAGCCAGCCACCCCAAAGTCAAACCCCAGAGCCGCATGTCCAGCCAAACAGCCCATGCTATTTGCAGAGCACCTGGTGAAACGACTCCGTGGGCGGTATAAAGCCGCCACTGGGGTCATCTCAGATCCCCAAGGACATTTTCAAATGGACAAGAAGGTACAAAACTCAGGGCAGGGGGGAGCCCTGGGCTAACCAGGCCACTTCTCTCCATTTATACACTAGGGAAACTGAGGCCCAGAGCAGATATGGGATTCACCCCAAGTCACCCTGCTCCCTATGTCAGCCCAACTTGTCTCTAACCTAATCCAACCCCTTATAATACCATTCTACTTTTTTTTTTTTTTTTTTTTGAGACAGAGTCTCACTCTCTTGCCAGGGCTAGAGTGTCGTGGCGTCAGCCTAGCTCACAGCAACCTCAAACTCCTGCGCTCAAGTGATCCTCCTGCCTCAGCCTCCCGAGGAGCTGGGACTACAGGCACGCACCACTATGCCCGGCTACTTTTTTCTGTTTTTAGTTGTTTGGCTAATTCCTTTCTATTTTTATTAGAGACGGGGTCTTGCTCTTGCTCAAGCTGGTCTCCAACTCCTGAGCTCAAGCAATCCACCCGCCTCGGCCTCCCAGAGTGCTGGGATTGCAGGTGTGAGCCACCACGCCCGGCCTCATGCTACTTTTTGATCTCTATGGTTCAAGATACAAGTAGAAAACCGAAGCTGTGCAAAGTTAAGGCAAGCCAAAAATAAAAAGAAATGACTGGGGCAATATGGCTCTCTCAGAGGGGCGTTGTTTAAGCTGGCAAAGTGAAGAGCGGCTGTCTCCCAAGGATGACAGGTTTACATGAGGCTATGCTGGCTTGGCTGGGCTGCATCTCCAGCACCTAGGCCAGGTAGCTGAGACTCATTAAAACGGGAAGAGGTGAGAAGAGAGCTTGAATGAAAGCACCAGAGAACGTAGGTGGACAGAAAGAACTTCTCAACTAACTCGGGAGTAGGACACGGGGGTGTGGAGCATCTGTCTCGGAAATCAGAGATGCCTCCCGCCTAGTGACCAAGAAATTTGCCCACCTGCAATCATCAAGCCACACCCCTGCTGGAAATCCTTCCTGGCTCCCCCACTTGCCACCAAAATGCAGCATAAAAGCCTCAGGCTGGCACACAAGACTCCTGTCCACCTTTTCTGTCTCATTTCCCTCCCACATCCCTCCAGCAGACAGTGTTCCACGGACAGCACCAGCCCCTCCCCGAATGCCCAGAACTTCCCAGTCTCCTGCCTGTGCTCACAGCACTGCTCCCACATGGAATGCCCGCGCATTTTCCGCCTGCTAAAACGTCCCACCACTCCTTGAAGAACTGGGGGAGGCGGTTCAGGCCCAGAGAACACTATGGCAGTCAGCTCCCTGAAGGCCAAGACAGTGCCCCCTCTGTCCTAGTCACCCTCACACTTTATGGAGCCCACAAGGGAGTTGTTATTTAGCAAAAGGTACAGGTAGTTCCTGGAAGCCCTGCCAGCCCTGGAACCAGAGAAATCAGTTGTAACGTGATAAACCAGGAACACTTTAATCCCAGCTTTGTTTTAGCAGAGACTGTTGCCTCCAGGAGGGCCAGCTCCAGCCTGCTGGATATCAACAAGAAGCAGAGCAGCAAAACCCTGTGTTCTCTGTCCCTGGCCCACCTCTGTGCCAGGGAGGCGCAGCAATGGAGCCAGCCTTCCCCGGGCCAAGCTTTAAACTTAGCCCTGCAAGGAGTCGGCAGGAGACACTGGACTCTGACTTGTCCAGCTCACTGTTTTGAGTCAGCAGAACTGGGTGTCCCAACAAGGGCTCAGCAGGCCATGAGCTCAGCAACCCCCAAAGTCTCCACGGGAAGGAGGGCCGAGTGTCATGGTTCCCCTGAGGCCTCCTCCCATGCACTCGAGGAACACTAAGTGACCACTTCACCCCCGAGACACTGGGATTTGATGCCTCTAAGAGCGAGATCAGGAACCACCTCCCCCCCATTCCCATTCTCAGCCAGACCTATCTTGAGCAAGCAGCTGGGTGACTATTTTATCAGCCTCTATAGATTTTAGGAGTGTTTACTTTTTTAGAAAACCCCTCTTGCCTCTGCCTTCCGAATTTCACCCAGGTTAGATCTTGGTTCCTACAGGGGCATCTCTTATGCCCACCCCAGCCACCTGGTCGTGGGGAGGCAGAAATCACTCCTGGCTGTGCAATCACTTTACATGAAGCTATGAACTCAAGCCAAAATCCCGGCCAGGGAGCCAGCCACCAAAGTGAAGAAAGTCCGAGGGGCACCTTACTGGAGCCCCAAAGGCCCAACCCTCTGACTCTCCACCTCGGTGCCTGTCCTCAGAAAGAGAAGGGGCCTAAAGGAAGGAATTCTGCCCCACCCTCCTCCATACCCCGACTCATGTCACACTCAAGACTGGCGAAGACCCAAAAGGCCTCAGAGAGAGAGAGAACGCTTGGGGAACAAACCCAACTCTCCCAAGGTCCTCCCTCCCTCCACCCCATCGCACCCCTCCTCCGTTTTACTTTCTTCAAAGCACTTATTCACTATCTGAAGCTCTCCTGTTTCTTTTATTCACTTGTTTTCCTCCCTCCAACAGATCTTGGTTCCACGAGGGTAGGACAGGCGCGAACGGGCAGTGCCCGGCAGCTCGGGCCGCTCACAACGGGCGAATTCAACTCAACAAGTGAACCGTATTCAAGGCCTTGCTTTGCGCTGGGCACTGCCGGGGGAGGGGGAGGGCCGCCCTCTCGTTTTAGCCCGGCTTGGCTGAATGCAGGAGCTAGCCAAGGGGTTGAAGCCCAGCGGGAGGACCCAGCTGGCGACAGCTACCGTCCTTTCCTTCCTCTGCCGCCAGAGCCCCTCGGGGCCCGCGCTCACCCGCTGCAGCTCCAGCTCGATCTCGCCGGCCTTGAGCACGATGGGTCCCCGCACCGCGTACTCCACCGCCTTCACCTGCGGGTTCATGGACTCGAGCGTGAGAATGCGCTCGCGCCGGCCGCGCTCGGGCCGCACCTTGAGCACAGCCGGGGCCTCGGCGGCCGCGCTGCTCCGGCTGCGGCCCCAGGGGCCCGGGGTCCGGGGGCTGCAGCCCCGCCGGACCAGCGCCGCCGCTCTCTGCATCGCGCCTGCGGAGGGAAACCTTGGCACACAAAGAGAAAAAGAACAAACGCGTCGCTCACAGTCGGGGCGGGCACCCGTCCCCGCCACTAGCCCAGCCAGGGGCTCTCTCAGCGAGCGGTGCCAGCCTGGTTCCGGGGCCGGGCGCGCACCCCCGGGGACCGGGACCCTCCAGCGCCTACACCGCACCCGGCGCCGCACGACCGGGCTTTGAACGGCTGCGCTCCAGCGCGCGCCACGTGCCCGCCGGGCCGCCCCCCGCGCCCTCGCCGCGCCCGGCCCGGCGCCCGCAGCCGCATCCCCGCGCCCACCCCCGCCTCGGGCCCGCCCCGCGCCTGCGCGCTGCCTGCCGGGCCTTGCAGTTCTCCCGGCCGCTCGGAGCCGCGGCGGACAGCGGGCCGGACTACAAGTCCCGCCGGGACCAGCGCCGGGACCAGCGCCGGGCGGGGCGGGGCGGGGCGGGGCGGGGCGGGTCTTTGGCCCGGCGTGGGGCAGCGAGCCGGGAGGAGCCGGGCAGGGGCTGTACTCTCTGCTGCGTCTGCGAATTTGTAGCTATTTGCAGTTTCGCCCTGGAGGTGTGTCCCGCCTCCCAACACCTGCAGGGACATGGGCCTCGAGATGGTGCAGTCTTCGCCCCGAGTTTCATCATCCGGGACCAGACGGTGCCAGCAGCCGCCAAACGGGGCCGCTAGGAAGTGGGGGTTAGGAGTCTGGGACGAGACTGTGCCACTCTGACCCCTTCTGAACGTGTTTCCTTGTCAGCAAAAGGGGGACCTGTCCACAACCTGAGTCTCAGGGTTGTGAGAATTAAAGGACCATGTACTAGGGGGTCGGACTTTTCCTGACCCCTCCATCTGAAGCCCTCCCCCACCTCCATCACTCCTGTTTTATTTCCTACCCAGCCTCTGAAATGATCTTCTGTAGACTTTTTACTGGCTCATGGTCTACCTCCTCCCGTTATCCACGCAAGCTCCAGACGGGCAGGAGCAGCGTCTTTCCTGTTTGTGGTAGTCACTCTGATAGTCCCTGGCACGTAGGTGCTCTGTAAATATTTGTTGAAGAATGAATGGTCAGCAGAAGGTAGCTATTATTTTCGGTGAAGGTATCTCCAGGCAAGAGACTTCCTGACTCACCCAGAGCAAGAGCAGGACAAGACTAGGAGGCGGTGTAGGACAGTGCAAAGAGTAGGAACACAGACGCGGTCTAGTTGAGACACCAAAATCTACGGAAAGGTTGGGGAGGAGTCACTTCCCTCTCTCAGCCTCAGATCCTCCATGTGCAAAATAAATTGGATTAAATGGTCTCTAAGACCCTTTCCGTTCGTGGAAATTCCATGAGTCTAGGTGTTTGAGGCAGAAAACCAGGCCAGAGCTCCTATACCCCAACAAACACACACAGTCACAGTAGTTCGTGAAAGTTGGGGGCAGGAAGCACTTAATAAACACAGCAGTGTAGGGGAGAAGGCAGCAGGAAATCTGGTTTGAATATACACAGTTGCGTGCAGCCACTTAACTGCATATCTGATTTTAAGCATATTACTTAACCTTTGTGAAGCCAGTTTTCCCCAAGTGCACAAGGAGGTAACAGCTCCCACCTCATGGGGCCATGGAGAAGGTTCAATAAGGTGACTTTGTAAAAGCCAAAGCTTGGAGCCTGATGCTGTGAGTCACTCTTGTTCATCCTTGTCAAGAGAATACCATATACTTAGATTAAATAAATTGATTGCTAATAAAGGGGGAAAAGGAGTGGCAGAACAACAGAAACCAAAGATATCTCTGAGTATTCTTGTTAGTGAACCGGCTTGGCTCACTGAGGGCGCTGCTTCTCATTTACTGGTCCCACCCCCAGCACCTGTCTCTACACTAGCTCCTTCCCTGCCTCTGTCTCAATAGCTGGATATTCAGTCTCCAGGTAAAAGATTCTCCCATAGTAAGCTTAGCTCCTCTGATAACTCCACCGCCTTCAATGTCATCATCACCTGCTCTGCCCAGTTGGGGAGACACAAAAACACGTCTCTCCGCCTCCAAAACATGCCTAACCTTGACCTGCGTATGATGTAAATGCAGTCCCTTGCTGTCCACCCGTGGGTCAGTACACCATGTTCTTCCTGTCATCTCCATCGCTGATTGGTAGGGACAGGGGAACTGGGAGGGAGGGCTTAGAGGGTGATCACAAATCCATTTGCAGAGCTGGGAAAAACACGGAGCACACAGCTCACTTACGTAGGCTCCCATGTCATCATTGTAAGAAACAAAAGCAGGTAGTTAGTGTTCCTAATATGTCCTCTGCCAACCTGTCTCTCTGAAACTGTGTAAGAAAAAAGCTCCCTTGCTTTCTTGTGAACCACATTTTACAATTTGCAAAGCACTTTCTGACCCAAAAGTACAGGCAGTATTGTCACCACTTTGCAGATGAGGCTCAGAGAGGCTAAGTGACTTGTTCAGGTGGCACGGCTACGTGGAGAGCAGGAATTGTAATTCCTAACCCAGTGCTACGGCCCACACAGACAGGGAGCAGTCTCGTGCAGCTCTCTGGGTGTGGAAATTTGAGCTGCCGGTTGCAATGCACTGAGCCTTTGAAAAGATTTTGGGTAGTAACTGTGGTAAGGATGGCAGTAATAGCATGAACTGTGCTTTGATTTTGCTCCCTATACCAGGTGGGGGTGGGTAGAAACTGGCTCCTAAATATTAGAGATAAAACCTGATACAGTTTGGATGTTTGGCCCTCCAAATCTTATGCTGAAATTTGATCCCCAGTGTCAAACGTGGGGCCTGGTGGGAAGTGTTGGGGTCATGGGGGAGGATCTCTCATAGATGGCTTGGTTCCCTCCTCAAGCGAGTTCTTGCTTTATTAGTTGTGTCAAAGAGCCTGTCACCACGTCCTCTCTTTGTTCCTTCTCTCACCATGTGGCACGCCTGCTCCCACTTCACCTATCACCCTGATTAGAAGCTCCCTGAAGCCCTCACCAGAAGCAGCAGACCCTGGTGTGATGCTTCGTGTACGGTCTGCAGATCCATGAGCCAAATAAACCTCTTTTCTTTATAAATTACCCAGTCTCAGGTATTTTCTTTATAGCAACGCAAAACGGACTAAAACCAAACCTGACTGAAATGCTCACGCATGCCCTTCCTATAAAGTGGGTGAGAGCTTGTCTACCCGCACGGCTGGGGGAGTAGTATGCTTCCAAGACATGATATCCATCTTCATTCCTGAATTCGACAAGTTTTTCTTGGGCACCTACCATGTGCCAGGCACTGGGCTATGTTCTGGGACTGTGAGGAGTCAAACAGACCATTCCTACCTGTGTAGAACATGGTTTCTTACGGAAGGCGGACGTCAATTAGGTAATCAAACACATAAACACGTCATTACAAACTGTGATGACTGCCGGGGAGAAAAAGGATGACATGTTATGATAGAGCAGAGGTCTGAGTGAAGGTTTCCCAGCTGAAGAGGCCCGCCCTCTGCCCCCAGCCCCAGCGTGGGGAGGAGGGGGACAGCAGCACCGCCCCGCCGAGCCGAGTGCAGGCGTGCGCTGCGAAGGCGCATGCGCTCGGGACCGGGCAAGGCAAGGCGTGAGAATCCAGCCATGCACATTGTTCCAGGGCTTCCCAGCAAGTTGCTTCAGGTTTCTCGGCCTACAACAGTTTTTCTCTCTCTGCCCAGTCCTGCTTTCTCCTACTCCTCTTGTAGAAGTTAATCCCTAAACCCAAACTGCACCCCGCACCCCACCTACATGTCAGTGGTGAGACGGACAGCTTTCCAGGCCAGCGGCTGCTGAAGATCTAGAGATCTGAGAAATTCCAAGAAAGCCAGAGCGATTGCAAGGCAAACGGTGAAGGACGACAGGAATGGAGGACACGGGTCAGAGAGGTGAGCAGTGTGAGGGCAGGCAGGCCAGGGCTTGCATGTAAGAATTTTGGTCTTCATCCTAAGAATGATTGGAAGCCTCTGGGAGGCTTAAAGTAGGGGAGTGACACGATCAGATTTATGTTTTAAATTCTGCTGCATGGAGGCTGGATTGGAGGAGGGCAATGCCTCCATGCAGGAGGATAAACGTGGCTCCAGCAAGGTCCAATGTTGGCCTACATGGGAGGGTGGGGGATGGGACGTGGACAGACTCTTCCGCATCCCCAGCACCTAGCATAAGACCTGGCGCACAGGTTCTCAGTAAATTGTTGTTGAATGAATGAGGAAGTAGATTCTACTAGGTCCATGCTCTCGAGGTATTTGCAGTCCAGCAGATGGGTGGAGTGTAGTAAGTGTGGTAAAGGCAGCCCCAAGAGTGCAAACCAGCCAGTCCCTGGAGGCAGTGGGGGCCGTTCACAAATAAGCACAGAGCAGAACAGAAAGTGAGAGTCTTCCGAGAAGAGCAGATGGGCGCTGCAGAGCTGCAGTGGGGGCGGGCAACCACCCAGAACAGCAGATCATGCTTGGGCCGGGTGCTCGGGCGATGCTTTCAGAGGTAGCTCTTAGCCCCTTGCTCCCAAGGACACTTGGGAAGCCCAGTAGAAGTTAGTGGGCTCTCAATAATCGCATGCCTTAGCTCATGGTCTAGGACAGTGATCCGAAAGTGTCCAAGGATCGCCTGAGTGTTTGCTTAAAATACAGATTCCAGAGCCTTGCCCAAGACTTTCTGGTTCTGAAATTCCAGGGGTGGTTTGGCCCGGGAATTTTCCTTTACTTAGGATCCTGATGTGCACTAAAGTTTGAGAAACACAGGTGCAGGACCAGGCTGGGCTTGTCTCGGTGGGAAGAATCCAGATCAGGGATGTCTGAATTCTGGTTCCAAATTTGTTATTAATCCCACGTGTGTGACCTTGAGCCAGGGCCCTCCCCCTTTTCAGCAGTCACTTCCTTGTCTGCAGAACAGCCTGGATTCCACCAGATTTCCTAGTTGCCTGCTCTTCTGAGACACTGAAGACATTACAGTCCCCCTTTTCCAAACTGACGATTCTCCTAGTCATGGTGGCAGGCTGTACTCATTGAGCCATGGTTTCCTCACCTGTCAGTGACAGTACCTGCCTCCAAAGGTTGCTGAGCGGATTAGAGACGGTATTTTTAAATTTTATTTTTCTTATGGATATTTGGGTAAATTAGAAAGTCTGAAAGCATAAACAGTTATTTTAGGAAAAATTTGAACCGTGTTTTTCCTTTGCTCTCACACCACCGCAAGAATCAACACAAAAGACTTCTGCGACCAAATGTGGGGTTTTTCCCCTATCAACAAGCAGCAGACAGCAGCTGGGTATCCTCCAATTCAACTCCAACATTTTCTACCTGGAGATAGTGTCAGATCCTACGGGTGAGCGCTCAGAACCCAAGATGCACCCCCTCCCTTCAGATACCAGTCACAAGTCTGAGCCCCCGGAACTTAGGACCAACGGGCTTCAAGTTGGGGTTTCCACACCCCCCTCCCTCTTTGGGTTCTATTAATTTGCTGGAGTGGCTCGCGGAACTCAGGGAAACACTTACGTTTGCCGGTTTATTAGAAAGGATATTGGAAAGGATACAGACGAAGAGATGCGTAGGCAAGGGGTGGGGAAGGGCACAGAGCTCCTGTGCCCTCCTGGTGTGCCACCCTGCAGGAGCCTCCTGCTGTGCGGCTCTCCAGAAGTTCTCCAAACCCTGTCGTTTTGGGTTTTTATGGAGGCTGCATGACAGGGGCATGGTTGACAACTGTGTAGAAATGTGATTGGACAAAAAGCTCATGATCTAAACTCAGCAAGGCCTGTCCGTTTAGACTCTTCCTGGCCTCTCTGTGCAGCTTTCCTTCCTCGAGGGCATGGGGCAGGACCCTCTCAGGAATGAGGGTCTTTTGACCCACGATCAGATTAGAGTCCTGCCTTGGGCAGGTGGAAGGAGGGCAGGAGAAGGTCAGAGAGAGAAAGAGATTCTGTGTCCTGAGGCTGCTCCGGAGGCCTGAAGTTTCCCAACATTGCTGCAAAACACAAGGGCTGTAGGAGTTATTAGTCAGGAACTGTGGCTTAAGGTATTTTCAAAGTTTTAAGGAATAAAAAATTTTAAAAATAAAAAGAAATTTTAAAATATAAACGTAGAGGCCGGGTGCAGTGGCTCACACCTGTAATCCTAGCACTCTGGGAGGCTGAGGCGGGTGGATCGCTCAAGGTCAGGAGTTCGAGACCAGCCTGAGCAAGAGCGAGACGCCATCTCTACTAAAAAATGAAAAGAAATGATCTGGACAACTAAAAATATATATATATATAGAAAAAATTAGCCAGGCATGGTGGTGCATGCCTGTAGTCCCAGCTACTTGGGAGGCCGAGGCAGAAGGATTGCTTGAGCCCAGGAGTTTGAGGTTGCTGTGAGCTAGGCTGATGCCACGGCACTCACTCTAGCCCAGGCAACAAAGCGAGACTCTGTCTCAAAAATAAATAAATAAATAAACGTAGAATTGCCACATGATCTAGCAATTTCATTTCTCGGTATATACGCAAAAGAATTGAAAGCCAGGACTTAAAGATATTTGTACACCAATGTTTGTAGCAGCATTATCACAGTAATCAGAAGGAGGAAACAACCCAAACGTCCACTGGCAGACGAATGGATAAACAAAATGTGGCATATAGATACAATGGAATATTAATCGGCCTTAAAAAAGGAAATTCTGACACATGCTACAACATACATGAAACTTTAAAGACATTTGTTAGGTGAAATGTCAGACACAGAACTACAAATACTGTATGAGTGCACTTACACGAGGTGCCCAGAGCAGGCAAATTCATTGAGAAGGAATTAGAGCGGAGGTTGCCGAGGGTGGGGAATGGGCAGCTATTGCTTAGTAAGTGCATAGTTTCAGTTTGGGACCATGAAAATGTTTTAGAGATGGATGGTGGTGATGGTTGCATAATAATGTGACTGTACTTAATGCCACTGAACTGCACACCCAAAAATGGTTAAAATGGTAAATTTTATGTACATTTTGCCACATTAAAAAAATGAACAGGGATTGCCTACATAATGCAAGATAATTTTAAAAGGGAAATGATGTAAATCTCAAGAATGTTTATGGCCTTGTTCAGAGATGGCTGCTGAGCTGCTCCTGGGGCTGTTAGGAGGTGTTTGCTGGGGACGCCTCTCCATCTCTCTCCCCACCCCGGTCTGCTCTCCCTGTCCGTCCCCCAGCCTCTCTTTCCTCATGTTTTTCTTTCTAAATGAGGGGCTCTTTTTTTTTTTTTTTAATTTAGGCTCAAGTTTCTAGGGGAAGGTTAAGGAAATCTCATTGAGATCCCACCTGCTCTGAGTCTCCTGGAAGCGAATCACAGCCTCTGTAACAAGCAAATATTAGTTGAGCTGAGCTAACAGCCAGCAGGCGTGTGTCAGTAAGCATTCAACGTGACGTGCAAAGTGGGTTAAAGATAAACTTGTGATACTAAGCTAAGCTATACACAGGCAACTGGCATGTTAAACATTTATGTAATTTATGGAGATGGAACTTGAATAAAGTCATTTTACCAAAGTGGCATTCACACTTTAGTGTTGTGCTAATAACGCTTCAAGGCAGAGGTGGACATACTTCTGTCTTAGCAGCCCACCCAGCGAGACCCAGGTGGGACTGGAGAATGAGGAGAGGGCGAGGTGAAGAGCGAAGGACAAGGAGCAATCGTAGGAGCTTCATGAACAAATAAAGCCTTCTATTCACACTGCTTGTTTTTCCACATTCCTTGATTTCTGGCTTCCTGGTCTTGCAGGGACGTGAGGGCTCTTTAACTTTTCCTTGTGCACCTGGAAGACATTTGGGAATGATTTCAGAAGCAGCCCCAGGAGCTAATACAAAGAGAATCCTTAGCAGGGAACCCAGTGACTTCAGCTATTGAGTTCCCTAAAACACACACAAATATTAAGCAATGGCTCAAATCAATATTTCCAGTTGATTTACTTGTCAAGTTTTCACAGATATTTTCATAAAGCCACAGATTCTTTTATCTAGCAAAGTTCACAAAATAGTTTTGGGACCTAGAAATTTAGGAGAAATAATAATTATGCAATACCATAAGCCCTTATGTTTTGTACATCTCATTTATTGTTTTATTTTTTGAATTCTTGTTCTTATTCATTCTTCAGCCTCTGTGTTTTAAGAAACGGAACCTGTTTCCTATTTTATCACTGAAAATACAGGCAGAAATATTTACCTAGAATATTAATCTATGGTTTGTGTTTAGCACCAGATAGCCTGGCAAGAAGCTTTCTGTATTAACAATATTATTATTAACTTATAGCTATAATATTTCTTGAACATTTTTAATGTGCTAAGTACTTTATTGCATCATCTTGTAGATACCTTAGAACAACCCTGTGACATACTTACTATTATTGTCTCCATTATACAGGTAGAAAAACTGATGTTCAGAAAGGTTGTGCTAGTTGTCAAGATCACAGAGCCAGGTGTGGCAAAGCTAAGACTTGAACTTAGGACCCCATGGGTCAAGTGCTCAGTCCCACAACACTGCCCCACTTCAGATACCATACACAAGTGGGGCCACAGGTCACCCACACTTCTGCCGAGCTAACTAAACATTCAAGAGTTCCCATGACCACCCCTAGGTTCAATCGTTCCCTAGAATGACTCACAGAACTCAAGAAAGTGCTAGAACTATGGTTACAATTTTATCATAAAGGGTAAAACTCAAGGACAGCCAAATGGAAGACATGCATTGAGCACGGTGTGGGAGGCGGGCGGGCACAGAGCTCCCACGCCGCCCTCCCAGCACACTGGCGTGTGCACTAACCCGCAAGTGTAGCTGCAAACCAAAATTACAGTAATCCTGGTTTCACATTTGTCTGTGTGTTTACCTTTACTGTAAAACTGTATATTTTCATGTGTCTTTGAGTTACGGTCTGGCGCATCTCATTTCAAGGTGAAGGACTCTCCTTAGCGTTTCCAGTAGGGTAGATCTAGTAACAATGGACTCCCTCAGCTTTCGTTTATCTAGAAATGCCTTAATTTCCCCCTTGTTTTTGAAGGATATAAAATTCTCAGCTGACAGGTTTTTTCTTTCCGCATTTTAAATACAGTCATGCGCCACATAACGTTTCAGTTAAGGACGGACCACGTATACAATGGTGGTGCCATAAGATTATGATACCGTATTTTAACTTTGTCTTTTCTGTGATGAAACATGTTTAGATACACAAATACTTGCCATTGTGTTGCAGTTGCCTGCAGTATCCAGTACAGCGACATGCCGTAGGTGTCGCAGCTGAGGAGAAGACGCTATCGCATAGCCTCGGTATACAGTAGGTTACACCATAAATGTTTTCTTTGTCTTTTCCTTTCAATAGTTCGATTATAATGTGTCTTGGCATGAGTCTATTTGGATTTATCCCCCTTGGAGTTTACTGAGCTTCTTGAATTGATGTAATTCTGTCTGTTCTCAAATCTGGGAAGTTTTCAGCTATTATTTCTTGAAATAAGCTCTCTCTGCCTTTATCTTCCTCATCTCTCTCTCTTTTTTTTTTTTGAGAAGGAAAGAGAAGTTTATTAATTTGCTGACAGATGAGGAGGATGAAGACTCCTGTCTAAAATGCCATCACCTTCCTAATTAAAGGGAGGTCATTCAGCTTCAGGCAATTGCTGTTCAACTACAGTTGATGATTCTGATCTCTGCCTAAGACAATCCTGTGACCTCCCCCAGGACCTCTGCCCTAGCCGACCAGTTAAGCCATCTCCCATAGCACAAAGAACCAAGGACATTCCTCTGCCCCTTGGGACCAGTGGCCTGCGGGAAGGATGCAAATTTTAGTTCTCCAAAAGGAGTGGGGTATGTTTTAAAGAGACAGAAAATATTTTTGCCATATTTTCAGGCCATTTCTTCTGTTATGTATTTCCCACTGTCAATATTATCCTTCCATGTCTATGGGAGGAGGGGTGACTCCTCTATTACACTGTGACATTTATTCATAGGGTACTGAGCTCTGTCCATGGCACTACCTTTCTTGTTGGATTAGTTACACAGCGCATTACAATATGATGCCTTCAAGCTGCTGACCCTTAGGTCACTGATCCCATGACCCTTAGGATCAGTGATGAACAAGGCAAGCATGGTCCCTGCCTTCCTAGTATAATGGGGAAGAAATATTTAAAACATAATAATGTGCCGAAGGAATTCAGAGAAAGGAAAGAGACTACTCTAGAGTCTTGCTAGTCAAAGGTGCAGCCCACAGGCCGGCAGCACCAGCATCACTCTGAAGTCTGTTAAAAATGCATAACATTGAAAACACCCCCCTAATAAAAATCTGTATTTTAATGAGATCCTTGGGTGACTCCTATTCATGTTAATGCTTGAGAAGTGCTACTCTGGAAGTTTCCAGAGATGATAGGTACTGAGTTGTTTTTCAGGATTTTATACAAACTTGGGAGAGAAAGAAGCACATTCCAGGCAGTGAGGACCCCAGGGAAGGTTCTGAGATGGCGAGGAGGCATTTCTGGTCTCCAGGCCAGCAGTAATGATAATCAAGCAGTGCTGACTGCTTACTGCCAGACACCATGCTAAGTGCTTTATACAGAGACTCTCATATGATCCTCGTAATGCTGTTAGGCAGGTGCATTATTACTGTTCACCCATTTTATGGATAAGGAAACCGAGGTATGGAAGCGTTAAATGACTTGCTCAAGGGACTCACTGACAGAGAGAGTGAGCAGATGGAATTGGAGCCACCTTCTTTACCACTCTAAGTTGTCTGCAAACACCTCCACCCACACGTGAGAGCCAAAGCCATAGCTTCCAGCTCTCTTCACTGAGAGAAAAGGCTGTCCTGAGGTTCTACACCTCATCGCTTTCTGAATCTCCCATAATGTGTTTACTGATCCACTTAATGGAGTCCCCTAAGTCCTCTAGGCTCTGTTCACTTTTCTTCATTCTTGTTTCTTCTTGCTCTTCAAATTAAATAATTTCAAATGACCTATTGTCAAGCTTGCTGATTCTCTTTTCTGCCTATTTGAGTCTACTGTTGAACCCGTCTAACGAATTTTTCAATTCAGTTATTGTATTTTTCAGCTTCAGAATTTCTGTTTGGTTCTTTTTTAAAAAATAACTTCTTTCTCTGTTTTTTCTTTTTCTCTTTCTTTCTTTTTTTTGAGACAGAGTCTTACTCTGTCACCCTGGCTTAGATTGCAGTGGTGTCATTAAAGCTCACTGTAACCTCCAACTTCTGGGCTCAAGTGATCCTTCCACCTCAGCCTCCCAGAGTGCTAGTATTACAGGCGTGAGCCACTGTGCCTGGCCCTCTCTTTGTTGATACTCTCATTTTATTCATATATTGTTTTCCTGGTTTCCTTTAGTTCTTTGTCTTTTTTATCCTTGAAGTAGCTCTTTGAGCATATTTAAGACAGTTGTTTTAAAGTCTTTGTTGAGTAATTTTTGTATTAGGGTTTCTTCAGAGATAGTTTCTGGAGATTTATTTTGGTGTTTTGGATGAGCCATATTTTAATGTTTCTTTGTATGTCTTGTGATCTTTTGATGATATTTTGGCATTTGGAAAAGCAGCCATCTCTCCCGATCTTTACAGACTGACTCCATGCGGTAGAAGACCTTCACTAATTAGCCTGTTGTGAAGGCTTAAGGTTTTCTCAGGCCTTTTCTAAGCATGAGTCTTCCCTGGGCCTGTGTGGGCGCTTCTCCCCCCACTTTCCCCGTACACACAGGAGCTCAGTCAGTAATCTCCTGTCCCAGGTATCTGCAGGTCTGTAGTCCCTTGTAGCTTTCATAAGCCGTGCCTCCTGCCTCCTGAAGGTTTCCTAGCCTGAGCGGTATTGCATTTGCCCATCTGAGCTCCGAGTTAACCTTTATAGGTTAGAACATTGAAAATTAGGCCCACTCTGCTCTCTCTGGTTCAAAAAAGTGGACTAGAGACCAGGACACCGCTTCCTCTAAGCCACACCACACCAAGCTAGGAGGAAGAAGACTGAGTCAAAATGCCGTAAAACTTCCATTTTGAATGTGGCTTTTTCTTGAATAGGCACTCACTTGGTTGCTGTAGATCTGTGACTGATTTCCAGAGCTCTTATTAAGTTGCTTTGGCCAGTTTCTAGTTGTTTATTTAATGTTTCCATGGGGAAGCAAGGGCCTGGAGGTTTCTAGTCTACCATCTTGCTGACATCACTCCGAACATCTTTTTAATCATGCGTGACCAACAGTGCATAAATTCTCTGTGGTCTCCATCAGGCTGGCAATAGGTGAAGTGGAATAAGCCAGGGCCTGCCAAGGACACTGGTGCCCTTATCTCTCCCACACTATGACAAGGCCAGAATGTCAGAGCCCAGAGGGCCCTGCAGTTATGCAGCCCCACCCACTCTGTAAGGATAGGGACCAGTGGGGGCTCTTCCTGCTATTTGGCCCATCAGCTGATTGAGATCTGAAATGAAATATTTCTCTTTTCCATTGCAGGAGGACAATCACTGTCCTCATCAACACAGCTTTGCAGTTTGCCGTATGCTCTCCCCGCAGCCCTCTCAGTCGATTTGCCAACCCTGTTGAGAAGTGGGTGCTGTCAATCTGTTGCACAGATCAGGGACCTGGGACTGAGAGAGCTTAGATTTTCTCTGGGAACACAAGGTATCCATTGGCAGAGTCAGAACTTCTAAGTGGAAGCCGTGTTTGTGCCATGATGCAATGGGCTGTCATTCTGCCCATGGCTGAAGTCACGTATTCAGTCATGTGGACCAAGGGCACACTGTCTCCTCCTGAAGGTGACAGAGAGAAGGACTGGGGAAGCCAGATCCCAGGGCAGGAAAGGAAGATGGACCTTTCAGGACAGTTTCTGGTGGATGATACGGCAGCGATGCAGACAGGTCCCAGACGGATGAGGCCAGGAGCCTCTGTCTCTATGAGAGTAAAGAAAAGTGCCAGCTCGTGAGCTGAGAGCACAGTTTCCAAGAATGAACCGAAAAGTCTTTCTATACTTAGAGAACCAGTGTCTTGATCTTCCAGCTGCAAGGCCCTGGCTCCACTTTCTAGCTTTGCTTTCTTGCCTCAGACTTGGGTACCCAGCTCCCTGGATTAGAGAGTTGATTATATATGGTTTGGCCACAAACAGAGAACTCCCCTGTCTTGCTGCCCCAGAGTACAGATGTTCTCAGCTTTAGAAGAATTTGGGTAAACAGAATAGACGAAAATAACACACGTGAGAAAAAGGCAAATCTTACAAAAACTGGTTAGCTTGTAATCTCGTACTAGTCTAGGTATCCAGGACCTCTCAGGGCCTCTCAGAGATCAAGAAATGCTTCAGCCAATTCCATTGCTTGAGGTTTACTGTTTAGGGAGAAGAAGGCCAAAGGAGGGTATAACAACTGTGGATCTTTTTTTTTTTTTTTTTTTTGAGACAGGATCTCACTCTGTCACCCTAGGCTGGAGTACAATGGTGTCATCACAGCTCACTGCAGCCTCAAAATCCTGGGCTCAAGTGATCCTCCTGTCTCAGCCTCCTGAGTAGCTAGGACTACAGGCGCCCACCACTGTGCCCAGCTTCTTTAACTTTATAAACTTTAATTTTTCACTCTTTTTTAATTTTTTTTTTTTTAAGTGACAGAATCTCGCTCTGTCACCCAGGCTGGAACACAGTGGCGTAATCATAGCTCACTGAAGCCCCTAACTCCTGGTTTCAAGGGATCTTCCTGCCTTAGCCTCCTGAGTATCTGGGACTACAGGTGCATGCCATTGTGCCTGGGCATGATGTAGAGATGGGGACTCACTGTGTTGTCCAGGCTGGTCTTGAACTCCTGGCCTCAAGAGATCCTCCTGCTTCGGACTCCCAAAGTGCAGGTATTACAGGTGTGAGCCACTGCACCCGGCCACATTTTCATTTATTTATATATTTAGTAAATTTTTCATGTGAAAAATTTCAAACTCATAGAAAAGTAGGATACTCGTATACCTACAATGCAGATTAAACTGCTGTTAACATTTTTGCCATATTTGCTTCATCTCTATGTAATGCAATTTATCAAATCATATCGAAGATGCCATTGATTGTAAGACACACCATTATTTTATGTAACAGTAGAAAAAGAGAGAACATTGCTATTTAATTGCTAGATACCACTGACTTCTAAGATAACATTCTAATTTCAGGGATATTAAAATATTTTTTAAAAGTGTATCTAAAGACTATGCATTGTATGATTCCATTTATATGAAGTTGTAGATCAGGTAAAACAATCCATGGTAAAAGCCATCAGAATGAGCGTTCCCTTGGTATAGTTGGGAGAGGGAATTGACTTGGGAAGAGGCAGGAGGAAATTTTCTGGGGAAAATATTCTTTTAATGGGCTAATGGTATTTGTCAAAACTCATTTAACTGTAACTCTTGAAATCTATTTCATAATTCATAATACTGTAAGTATTATACCTCAATTTAAAAATTAAAATACCAAAATATGACTTGGAATGACTATTTTTTTGCTAGAGTATTTTATTTTATTTTATTTTATTTTTGAGACAGAGTCTCACTGTGTTGCCCAGGCTAGAGTGCCGTGACATCAGCCTAGCTCACAGCAACCTCAAACTCCTGGGCTCAAGCAATTCTCCTGCCTCAGCCTCCTGAGTAGCTGGGACTACAGACATGCGCCACCATGCCCGGCTAATTTTTCTATATATTTTTAGCTGTCCAATTAATTTCTTTCTGTTTTTAGTAGAGACGGGGTCTTCCTCTTGCTCAGGCTGGTCTCAAACTCCTGACCTCAAACGATCCGCCCGCCTCGGCCTCCCAGAGTGCTAGGATTACAGGCGTGAGCCACCATGCCCGGCCATTTGCTAGAGTATTTTAAAGGAAATTATAGTAAATTCTTCAATATATTTCTCCAAAAATAAGAATACCATTATATCACACCTACACATTGAATAACCCTTCTATCACTTCTAGTCCATATTCAATTTTCCCAAAATGTAATTTTGTATATTTCATTTCATTATTGTTGTTTTTAAACTTTTTGTTGTTAAGTAAGACACAGATATAAAAAACTACACCAAACGTACATGTAGTGGATTACTCTAAGGTGCACACCTTTCTTAGTACTGCTCAGGACGGAGATGGAGGTTTGCCAGCTGCCTCAGAAGCTGCGCACGCCCGTCATCTCAATCACAGCCATCCCTACCTCAAAGTTGCCAAAATTCTCAGCAAGATCCCTGAGTTTTTGCATATCGATGACAGGTTGGGTTTTTTTATGGCCTCAGTCACAGTCAGACACATAATTTTGGCTCCTGTTTTCTTTCCTTGAATATCTTAAATATGTTACTCGAAATTCTTTTAGCATGAACCATTGCTGTTGAGAGTCTAATAAGAAATCTAACTTTCTTTCCATTATAATTCCCCTGGCCTTTTTGCCTAGATGCAAAAAGGACGAATTTTATTCTTTTCCTTTAAAGTTCAGAGATTTATTTGAATAAGTCTTGGTGTTGGTCATTCTATTTCATTATTTTCAGGTACAAAAATGTGCCTTTTCAATATGTAGTTTCAAATCTGTACTTTGAGAAAGTTTTCTTGAATTACAGTTTTTGGCATTTGCCATTTTAGGGAATAACCTAGATTTGTTTTTCTTTTTTGGTTACTCCTATTATAAAATGTTGGATCTTATTTGCATGGCTTCAATATTTGTGACTTTCTCTCATATGCTTTTTGTTTTTCTTTTCTTTATTTTCATTTTTAAAAGTTTTCTTTTTTTCTCATGTGTTTCTTATAAGGCAATAACTGCGGTATTTATTTATTCTTGTTTTCCTTCTGGTTTAGTTTTGTTTCTGAAATAAAATTTTCACTTATTACCCATTTTTTGCTGAGTTGTGTCATCTAATTGCTATATTTTTTCTAGTTCTGATATATGTATTTATGTTGTTCTTTGATATTTCGTGTCTTTTAAAATGTCTTTTAGCTAGTTGACATACTGGTTTATACTGTTCATCTGTTTTGTGGGAGGGAACTTGGCTGATTAGTTTTAAGAGTTCATGTTGCCCAGCCTGCTCCGACCTCTTCAGATCTCACCAGAGACCCCCGGTACCATCCTGTGTTGAAGCAGCCAAAACTCCTCCCACGTCACCTGTCTTGCTCGGTTTGGCCCACTGTGCCTTCCCATGAAGACCTGTTTGCTGCCCCAACTCTATTTTTTCCCTGGGTTTTCTCCTGCATAAATGTGGAGATCATGCAGATCTTACAGTGGTCGTGAAGGTTATCATCATGCTCCTATGTTTTATTTTCTTCCTTTTAAAAAAACGTTAATAGATTTAGGGTATATGAGTTGAGTTCTGTTACGTGTATATTGTACAGTGGTTGAGCCCAGGCTTTACTGTACCCATCACCTGAGTAGTGTACACTGTATCCCATAGGAAATTTTTGATCCCTCGCTTCCTTTAGCCCTCCCTTCCATTTGAGTCTCCAATGTCCATTATACCACTCTGCGTGTCACAGTGGTATATACCACTTGTGTAGCCATAGTTTAGCACCACTTATAAGTAACAGCATGTGGCATTTATTTTTTCTGTTCCTGAGTTACTTCACTTAGATAATGACCTTCAGTTCCATCCAAGATGCTGCAAAAGACATTATTCTTTCTCATTGCTAAGCAATACTCCATGGTATATATATATACACCACATTTTCTTTATCTACTCATCGGTTGATTCTGTGTCTTTGCAATTGTGAATTGTGCTGCGATAAACATACGAGTGCAAGTATCTTTTTGATATAATGACTTCTTTTCCTTTAAGTAGATACACAGTAGTGGGATTACAGGATCAAATGCTAGATGTACTTTTAGTTCTTTCAGATATCTCCATAGAGGATGTACTAATTCACATTCCCACAGTATGTAAGTGTCCCCTTTTCACCTCATCTATTGGTTTTCGACTTTTTAATAATGGCCATTCTAATTGGAGTAAGATGGTATATCATTGTGGTTTTAATCTGCATTTCTCTTATGATTAGTGATGTTGAGCATTTTTTCATATTTTTTTGGCCATTTGTATATTTTCTTTTGAAAATGCCTGTTCATGTCATTTACCCACTTTTTAATGAAGTTATTTGTTTTTTTTAATCTGCTGAGTTGTTTGAGTTCCTTGTAGATTCTGGATATTAGTCCTTTGTCAGATGTAGTTTGTTAACATTTTCTCCCATTCTGTAGATTGTCTCTTTACTTTTTTGATTATTTCTTTTGATGTGCAGAAGCTTTTTAGTTTAATTAAGTCCCATTTATCTATTTTTGTGTTTGTTGCATTTGCTTTTGGGTTTTAGTCATAAATTCTTTGCCTAGGTCGATGTTCAGAAGAGTTTTTACTAGGTTTTATTCCAGGATATTTTTGGTTTCAGGTCTTACATTTAAGTTTTTAATACATCTGAGTTAATTTTTGTATATGGCGAGAGGTAGGGATCCAGGTTCATTCTTCTGCATATGGCTATCCAAATTTCCCATCACCTTTTATTGAAAAGGGTGTCCTTTCCCCAGAGTGTGTTTTTGTCTGCTTTGTCAAGATCAGTTTGTTACAGATATATGGTTTTATTTCTGAGTTCTCTAGTCTGTTCTACTGATTTATGTGTCTGCTTTTATACTGTATTGGCTACTATAGCCTTACAGTATAATTTGAAGTCAGGTAATGTGATGCCTCTAGTTTTGTTCTTTTTGCTTAGGACTGCTTTTGCTATTCAGGCTGTTTTTTTGGTTCCATATGAATTTCAGAATTGTTTTTTCTAATTCTCTGAAAGATGACATTGGTATTTTGATAGGGATTGCATTGAATCTATAGGTTGCTTAGGGCAGTGTGGTCATTTTAACAATATTGATTCTTCTGATCCATGAGCATGGGGTGTTTTTCCATTTGTTGTCGTCTACAATTTCTTTCATCAATGATTTGTAGTTCTCCTTGTAGAGATCTTTCACCTCCTTGGTTAAATTTATTCCTGGGTATTTTATTTTATTTTTTGCAGCTATTATAAATGTGATTGAGTTCTTGATTTGGTTCTCAGCTTGGTTGTTGTTCGTGTATAGAAATATTATTGATTTTTTTCTTAAAGCATGAAACAAAGTTTATTGAGGAAGGGCAAGATAGGTTTACAGAGCAAAAGCAAGATACATTTGCCACAGACAATGAACGGACCCCTTGTCATAACAAGAGCCCTGATTTTTGTACATTGATTTTATATCCTGAGACTTTGCTGAATTCATTTATAAAATCTAGGAGTCTTTTGAAGGAATCATTAGGGTTTTCCAGGTGTAAGATTGTATCATCAGCAAATAGACATTTGACTTCTTCTTTTCCAATGTGGATGCCTTTTATTTCTTTCCCTTGCCTGGTTGCTCTGGCTAGTACTTGCGGTACTATGTTAAATGTTAATATGAGTGTTGAAAGTAGGCGTCCTTATCTTCTTCCTGTCCTTATAGGGAAGGCTTTCAACTTTTCCCCATTCAGGACATTGGCTGTGGGTTTAGGTTATATGGCTGTTATTATTTTGAGGTATGTTCCTTCTATGCCAAGTTTTTTGAGGGTTTTTGTCATGAAGGGATGCTGGATTTTATCAAATGCTTCTTCTGCATGTATTGAGATGATCATATGGTACTGTTTTCAATTCTGTTTATGTGGTGAAATCACATTTATTGACTTGTGTATGTTGAACCATTCTTGCATTCCTGGGATGAAACCCACTTGATCGTGGTGAATTATCCTTGTGATGTGCTCTTTTATTTGGTTTGCTACTATTTTATGAGGGTTTTTGTGTCTACGTTCATCAGAGATATTGCTCTGTAGTTTTCATTTTGTTACATCCTTTCCTGGCTTTGGTTTCAGGGTGATACTGGCTTCACATAACGAATTAGGGAGGATTCCCTCCTTCTCAGTCTTTTGGAACATTTTCAGTAGGATTGGCGTCAGTTCTTCTTTGTACATCTGGTAGAATTAGGCTGTGAATTCAGGTTAATATTGGCTTATCAGGCTATGTTCCTGTTGTATTGTTAATTGATTTCTAGTTGTTTTATAATTTTTTTCTTTCTTTTTTTGGTCTTTTTGTCTGGTCTTCAGCTTTTTTGTGTGTGAGATTTTTTTATTACTCACTGAATCTCATTACTCATTATTGGTCTATTCAGGAGGTCTATTTCTTTCTGGTTTAATCTCAGGAGGTTGTATGGTTGTAGGAACTCATCCACCTCCTCTGGGATTTGTAGTTGGTGAGTATATAGTTGTTCATCATAGTCTCTGATGATCTCTTATATTTGTGTGGTATCAGTTGAAATGTCTCCTTTTTCATTTCTGATTTTGTTTATTTGGATCTTCTCTGTTCTTGGTTAGTCTAGCTAGTGGTTTATCAACTTGTTTATCTTTTTGAAGAAACAACTTTTTGTCATTGTTTCTTTGTATTTTTTTTTTTTTTGTCTCTGTGTCATTTAGTTCTACTCTCATCTTTGTTGTATCTTTTCCTCTCCTAACTTTGGGTTTGGTTTATTCTTGTTTCTCTAGTTCCTTGAGGTGTTATAGTGTTAATTTGTGATCTTTGTACTTTTCTGATGCAGGCATAATGCTATAAACTTCTCTCTCAGTGCTGCTTTTATTGTATCCCACAGGTTTTTGTATGCTGTGTTTCATTTTCATCCATTTCAAAAATTTTTTAAATTTCTGTCTTTATTTCTTTGTTGACTCAGTGACCATTCAGGAGCATGTTGTTTAATTTCCATGTGTTTATGTAGTTTCTAAAGTTCCTCTTCATATTGATTTCTAGCTTTATTGAATTATGGTCTGAGAAGATAATTGATATGATTTCAATCATTTTAAATTTGTTAAAACTTGTTTTGTGGCATAAATATGTGGTCTATCTTGGAGAATGTTCTATGTGCTGGTAAAAAGAATGTATATTCTGTAGTTGTTGGGTGGATTGTTCTGTAAATGTCTGTTAAGTTCATTTGTTCTAAAGTTCAATTTAAGTCCAATGTTTCTTGTTGATTTTCCTTCTCGATGATTTATCTAGTGCTCTAAATGGGGTATTGAAATCCCTCATTATCATTGTGTTGCTGTCTATCTCTTTCTTTAGGTCTAGTAATATTTATTTTGTGAATCTGGGTGCTCCAATTGCTGAATTGATCCCTTTATCATCATATAATGACCTTCTTTGTCTTTTTTTTTTTTTTTTTTTTTTTTTTTTTTTTTTTTTTTTTTTTTTTTTTTTTTTTTTTTTTTTTTTTTTTTTTTTTTTTTTTTTTTTTTTTTTTTTACTATTTTTGATTTAAAGTCTGTTGTATCTGGTGTAAGTATAGCTACTCCTGTTCACTTTTTGTTTCCGTTTGTGTGGGATATCTTTTTCCACCCCTTTACTTTCAGTCTATATGTGTCTTTATGGGTAAGGTGAGTTTCTTATAAGCAGCATGTAGTTTGATCATTTTTCATTTACATTCAAGGTTAGTATTGATTTATGAGGCTTTGTTCTTGTCATATTGTTAATTGATTTCTAGTTGTTTTATAAAATCTTTGTTTTCCTTTTTTTTCCTGTCTTTTGGTCTCTGTGGTTTGCTGGACTTGTGACATGTTGCCATTTAATTCCTTTCTCTTCTTCCTTTTAGTGATTGTTTTTGGATCTTGAGTTGTGTGTATACATATATATATATATATATATATATATATTTTTTTTTTTTTTTTTGAAACAGAGTCTCATTCTGGTTTGGGGCTAGAATGCAATGGTGTGATCATAGCTCACTGAAGCCTTGAACTCCTGGCCTCAAGCAATCCTCCTGCCTTGGCCTCCCAAAGTGCCAGGATTATAGGCATGAGCCACCATGCCTGGCCTGAGTTTTATGTTAATATTTTTGTGTGTTATCATGATGAATATTGACTTTTTGTTTCCATGTTTAAGACACCTTTGAACATTTCTTGTAGGGCCAATATAGTAGTGATGAATTCTCTGTGTTTGATTGTCTGGGATAGACTTTATTTATCCTTCATTTATGAACCTTATTCTGGCAGAACATAAAATTCTTGGCTGACTTTTTTTTTTCTTTTGGCACTTTGAAAATGCCATCCCATTCTCTTCATGACAATAAGGTTTCTGTTGAGATATCCACTGTTAGTTTGATGGGGTTTTCTTTGTAGGTGACTAGATACTTTTGTCTTGCTAATTTTAAAGTTATTGGAGTGGCGAGAGGGAGTGAGGTGAAAAAAATAAAAATCAAAGTAAAAAAAAAGTTAAAGTTATTTTTCACTTCGACTTTAGTCATTGTGATTATATTTTTTATTTTTATTTTTTAGTCATTCTGATTATAATATGCCATGGTGAAGTCTTTTTTGCAATGTATTTGTCTAGGGTTGTTGGGCCTCCTGTATCTGAATGTCTAACTTTCTTGGTAGCCCTAGGACATTTTCATCAATTATTTCCTTAAATAGGTTTTCTAAACTTTTAAAATCTCTCTTCTCCATTGGGAATACCAATAATTCATTTGTTTGCTTGGTGTATATAGTTCCAGAAGTCTTGAAGGCTTTTGGTCATTCTTTTTTATTCTTTTTTCCTTATTTTTGTCTGACTTAATTATTTCAAAAGACCTGTCTTCAAGTTCTGGATTCTTCATTCTGCTTGGTCTAGTCTATTCTTGAAGCTTTGGAATGTGTTTTGTATTTCCTTCAATGAATTTTTCAGCTCCAGAATTTCTCTTTGGTTTTTGAAAAAGGTATCTATCTCCTTGGTAAATTTCACATTCATATCCTGAACTGATTTTCTGATTTCTTTGTATTGATTTTCAGATTTCTCTTGGATCTCATTGAGCTTCTTTAGAATGAATATTTGGAATTATTTATCTGGCATTATGAGCAATTCTTTTTGATTGGGAACCATTGCTAGACAATTGTGGTCCTTTGGTGGTATCAGATTTCCTTCCTTTTTCAGGTTGTTCCTGCCCCTCTCTAGCTGGGTCAGGGTGGCAGCTGCATCATTCCAAACTCAGCCTGAGGACAGGAGGCAGCTCAGTGTTAAATTCCCAAACTGGAGCCTTGGGTCTGCAACCAGAAAGGCTGGGGCCCCACCCAGGCAAGGAGTGTGGGCAAGAAACTGGGGGAAATGCTGTGCGCTCACGTATCAGTCTCAATAACAGCCTGCAGCAGGGGTTCATGGGAGCACCCGGGGTCCTCTATCCCTTCTCAGAGCCACACAGTGGCTGCAGGCACACCATGAGTTCCCTGGTCTCTAGACTTTCAGAATGGCATCCAGCTCAAGCTTCTTTAAGCTTGGATGCCTGTGTCCATTGAGATCTGTGCATGAGAGGGAGCAGCTGCTTGTTCTGATTCGTCGTAACTGCTTTTGATGGGGAGAATTTTCTCCTGAAGATGTATATATGTTGTCGGTTGAGCAGGACACTTTGGCTTTGATTTTAGGTTCCTTCAGTAGTGTGATTTTTGTGTGATTTCTTAGGCAGTACCAAGGGTTTGTGGTATCTGTGATTTCCTTGGTGGCTTAGGGTAGGGTTATTACTTGAGGCCATGGTGAAGTTTTGCTGCGGTTTTGAATGCCAGCCAAGCCAGCCTTCAGGCCCCAGTAGTGGCAGCAGTGGGATGAGTGTACCTGGCTTTAGGCCCCAGAGCAGTTTACCCGGCAGTGGTATTAGTGTGTCCTGGGGGCCGACTCGTGGGCCTTCCTTCAGGCTGCTTGCTGAGAAGCCCAAGCGAGCAGAGGGCTGAGTCCTCAGGAACCCAGCAAGTGACAGGGCAGGCTAGTCCCCAGTCCCACAGCTGCCTGTAACAAAGGAATGGGTATTGTCCCAAGTGCTCAGGAAAGCTTGGTCTCCTCTGTCCCTTCCCAGCTGGGTGGTGGCTATAGCCATGTCACCTTGAACTCAGCCCAAGGGTGAGGCACATAATTACACTCTCAAGATGGTGCCAGTATGGGCTTACAATCAAAGAGGGAAGGGCCCATTCGGGTGAGCAGCTTGGGCAAGAAACTGCGGGGAGTGTGTTCCGCCGGGATCCGAGTCTCACAGTAGCTGGTAGCAGGGAGGTTGGAACTGTCCCAGGTGTGTGCATGAGAGTTTGGGCTCCCCTGTCAGTCCTCAGCAGGGGGGCAGCTTCAGGTGCCTTAGCCCGAACTCAGCCCAAGGACAGGGTGTGGTCCGGCTTTATTAGCGCCACACTCGAACTCACTGAGCTAACCAGCCGCTAGCTGCCAAGCTTTAAATTCCCAAAGTGGCACCTTGGGCCTGTGACCAGAGAGGGGCCCTTCTCAGGTAGGATCTGTTGGCAGGAAACTGTGGGTAGTGCAGTTCACTCAAGATTCAGCCTCACAGCAGCTGTGGCAGGACGGTGGGTATTGTCCTAGGTGAGTGTCGGAAACCCTGGCTTCCCTACCCCTCTGTAGCTGGGTGGGGGCTGTAGCTAATCATTCCAAATTCAGCCTGAGGGTGGCATGCAGCTCGGTGTTAAATTGTCAGACTGGAGCCTTGGGTCTGCAAGGCTGGGGCCCCCCCAGGCAAGCAGTGTGGGCAAGAAACTGTGGAAAATGCTGTCTGCTCACATCTCAGTCTCAATAGCAGCCAGCAGCAGGGCAGTGGGGACCTGCCCAGGGGTGCACGGGGCACCTGGAGTCCTCTATCCCTCCTGAGAGCCACATGGTGGCTGCAGGCACACCCTCATGTCCCTGGTATCTGGGCTCTCACAATGGCATCCAGCTCAAGCTGCCTCTAAGCTTGGATGCCTGTGAGGTTCTGTGTGGGTTCCCTTTCTGGAGCTGTGTCTCTGTGCAATCTCTAAGCAGCTCCCATGTTAGGTCCAAGGCCTGTGTGTGTCAGGGTGTTCTCTCATAGCCACGGTCATAAAAGCTCGCGTCAGTGAGTGGAGCCCTTGGGACTTCTCTCTTACTGGTTCCTCATGTCCAGGAGCTTCTCCTGGCTTTTAGCCAGTCTCTGCTGGACAAGTTACCCTGAATCTGCTCCTTACCCACTTCCGGTGCTTCCTGTCACTTCCCCGGTGAGTCCCAACATTCTCTCCTAGATGATCGGCTTGAAATGTGGGAATCTGCTTACTGTTCCGGTTCCTCTCTGTGGAGGAAGAACTGCACTACCTGTGTTTGGTTGGCCATCTTGATCCTCTCCCTGCTTTTACATTTTAGAGTCCATGAGGATACTTTACCATCTGACTTTGCTGAAGATGTTGTTCACAGGCTCTTGTTTTACTATCTGGTTGCTCTGCCTTTTTTATTTTTTTTGCCAGAAGATTCAGAAAGATTAATAAACTGTACCACTGATGTGTCTTTCCAGAATTGTGGAGGGAAAAAGAATCTGGAGAGGCCAGACATGGTGGCTCACACCTGTAATCCTAGCACTCTGGGAGGCCGAGGCAGGAGGATTGCTTGAGGTCAGGAGTTCGAGACCAGCCTGAGCAAGAGCGAGACTCTGTCTCTACTAAAAATAGAAACATTAGCCAGGTGTCACGGTGCACGCCTGTAATCCCAGCTACTCAGGAGGCTGAGGCAGGAGGATCGCTTGAGCCCAGGAGTTGAGGTTGCTGTGAGCTAGGCTGATGCCATGGCACTCTAGCCTGGGCAATGGAGTAAGACTCCGTCTCAAAAAAAAAAGAATCCGGAGAGCTCAGGAAACAAATTCTTACATTTGTTCCCATGGCCAGGCCAGGACCATGTGTGTGCCTGAACCACACTGAGACGTGAATAGGGGTAGGTGGCTCCCGGAAAGCAAACCGTCTTATTTTTGAACTCTGCACCAAAAGAAAGCAAAATACAACAGATGTTCACTATAGTATTTCACATAAGGTATCAGTTGAGGGGTTCCACTACTTTATAAAAAGTATAAAAATAGTTATATAAGACAGTAGAATTATATGACTTGTCCTTTAACTCTAACTTTTTAAAGTTAATTTTTAATTATATGTATAATTTACACATACAGGCCTTTATAAGAGATCAGCACATAGATGAAGCTGAAGTTCCCTTGTCCTCTGGCTATTTTTGTTTGTTTGTTGCTTTGGGTTTTTTTCTCTTTGGGCAACTGTTAGAGCCAATGTTTACCATCAAGCTGACATAGGATAATATATCGGGACTTTATTCATGGCTATTTTTTTTTTTTTTTTTTTGATGCCTGGGTGACTTTGCCCCATCTTCAACTGACTCAGGGCCATGACCCTGTCCCCTGCTGAGATAGCATTTAAAGTCGTTTTAACATTCACCAGAATTAAATATAATTATGAACGTGATCCATTAATAGCAGTTTTGATGGATTATCTGTGCTGTTGCTGTCCTCCATTCGTGCAAAAATGTAAAACTGGAGAATGGCTGGGAACTTTAGAGACATGTTCCTGGCTCTGTCTCTGTTCTTCAGCATGGTGAGGGCCTTGAGTCACGGCCTCATCGGCGAGCAGCAAGCCGACTGTTCCACCACAGCGTTGGTAACCGATGGGCTTTTGGCGCAGTTTTCACGAGGCTTATTGAGATTGTTTTGATTAGGATGCATTACGATTCAAGTGACAGAAAATCCTACTCATACTGGTTTTTAAGAAGGTATGTATCAGCTTACGGAACCAAACCCTGCGGAGGTATCTTACACTTTAGGAATGGATGGATTCAGGGCTCAAATTAGTGCCCTTCCCAACCCTGGGGCCCCATTTAATTTGTATGGCATGAGCCCAGCACTACGTACTCTTGGCGATGCCCCCTGGAGTCGTGTGCCATGGCCCCTGGCCTGTAGCCTGGCTCCCTCTCTTCATTCTGCTTTCTATATATATTGACTGCTCCTCAATAGCCCCCTCATAGTAGTAAAAGGGATGTAGCAGATTCTTTTTTTTTTTTATTTCAGGGTATTATGAGGGTACAAACATGTTATGGTTACATTTTATGTCTTTGCCTCACCCAAGCGAGGTTTAGAGGCATGCCCTTCCCCTCTACAATGCTCCCCGTGTCCTTTAGTTGCGGGTTTAACCCCCAATCCCCTAATCCCTGGAGAGTATTTCTGCCATGTGAGCACCCTAGTGTTCAACAGTTAGTACCAATTTGATGGTGAGTACAAGTGGAGCCCGTTCTTCTGATTTTGTGATACCTCACTTCGGATAATGGGCTCAAATTCAACCCAGGAAACTATAAGAGGTGCTAGATCACTGTCATTTCTTATAATTGAGTAATATTCCATTGTATACATATACCAAATTTTAATAATCCACTCATGAATTGACGGGCACTTGGGTTGTTTCCACATCCTTGCAATAGTGAATTGTGCTGCCATAAACATTCGGGTGCAGGTGACTTTATTATAGAATGTCTTTTGCTCTTTTGGGTAGATGCCTAATAGTCCTATTGCTGGATTGAATGGTATTTCTATTTTTAGCCCTTTGAAGTATCTCCAAATTCTTTTCCACAGAGGTTGCACTAATTTGCAGTCCCACCAGCAGTGTAAGAGTGTTCCTGTCTCTCCACATCCTTGCCAGCATTTCTTATTTTGGGATTTTTTGATAGAGGCCAATCTCACTGGGGTTAGGTGATATCTCATTGTGGTTTTGATTTGCATTTCTCTAATGATTAGAGATGTTGAGCATTTTTTTATAAATTTGTTGGCCATTCTGTCTTCTTTTGAAAAGTTTCTGCTCATTTCCTTTGTCCATTTGTTGATGGGGTTGTTTGATTTTTTCTTGTTGATTTTTTAAAGTTCTAGATAGATTCTGGTTATCAGCCCTTTATCAGATGTGTAGAGAGCAAATATTTTCTCTCATTCTGTGGGCTGTCTATTCTCTCTAATGATAGTTTCCTTGGCCGTGCAAAAGCTTTTTAATTTGATCAGATCCCATTTATTTATTTTTGTTGCTACGGTGATTGCTTTGGGGGTCTTCAAGAATTCCTTGCCTAGGCCAATGTCTGAAAGGGTCTTCCCAACATCTTCTTTTAGAATTCTTAAGGTTTCATGCCTTAGGTTTAAGTCTGTTTTCCATCTTGAATTGATTTTTGTGAGAGGTGAGAGGTGGGGATCCAGTTTCATTCTTCTGCATGCAGCTATCCAGTTTTCCCAGCACCATTTATTGAAAAGAGATTCTTTTCCCCAGTGTATATTTTTGTCAGCTTTCTCAAAGATTAGATTGCCGTATGCGGATGGTTTCATATCTGGATTCTCAGTCCTGTTCCAGAGGTCTATGTCTCTGTTCTTGTGCCAGTACCATGCTGTTTTAGTTACTATAGCCTGGTAGTACAGCTTACCAGACTTCAAGCTGTACTACCAGGATGCAACAGATTCTTGCTGACTTCCTCCTGTCACCAAAGCCAGGAGAGAACAGAAAACTTCTTTCTTCCAGAAGCGTCACAGAAAGTCTTATCTTGAGTCGCTGGCTCTTACTGGGTCACAGCCCCAGCCTGCGTCCTGCCTTGGCCAGTAGGTCAGGGGAAGGCTGATGGGTGGCACGTACGTGGTCAAGGGCTCCATTGCTATCATTATCGGTGGAGAAAGCAGCTTCTTCAGAACCTCTTGGACGAGGAGGAGTGGGGATCAGTCCTGGTTAGCAGAGGAGGGACAGGGCCTGGGCAGCTCAGCGGCACCACCTTTTAAGAGGCAGCTTATCACAGAGCCTGAGGGTGCAGACGGCGGGGCCAAACCGCCTTGGTTCTAGTGTTGGCTTTGCCATGTAAGGGCTTATGACCTCGGGTAAGTTACCAAATCTCTCTGTGCCTCGGTTTCCTCACCTGTACAATGGGGCATAATACCCTCCCCCTCATAAAATTGTTGTGACATAAAATTGATTTAATATGCACAAGACACTCAGAACACTGACTGGCATGTGACAAGGTCTAGATAAGCCTTTGCTGTTATTGAGAGTTAGTCATCCTGAGGAGAAAGTAGAGGACGTTCTTAATATGGCAAGTGTTCAACAAAGGCCTAAGGCTGAGATACAGTGACCGGAAGTGACCCCTTCATCAGTTTTTCCTTCTTAGTCTGGAATTGTCGCTCCATGAATTAATATTAAATGTGTTTGGGGACAGGATTTGTCTTAGGAGTTTTGCAGAGCTTTGCCCTGAAGGAATATGTGAACATGTTGGTTTGCATTTCAAATGCTGTTGCACTCGGAAGGGCGTCTCTGAAAGGCAGTAGCGGCTGTATCCCACGAGACGCTGCGTTTCTCAGACCTAAAGGTTTGGATTTGCTTTGTAAAGCACAAGTGAATCCGTTAAAAACTACAGGCTGAGAGCTGACAATGGAGTGCCCTCCAGAATAGACAGCTTCCCGAATGGCTAAAAGCAAAGCTCTTGTTTAAACCACTCTAGACTACCTGTCTCCATTCACAATAACCTAATAAACATGGAACCAACATATCTCTGTTTACCCCCTCTGTTAAATGATAAACTTACCTTAGAATTTAGAAGTTAACCTTTGAAAGACTTTGTAACCGTTTGCTCAGGTAGATAGAATTTGTTAAAGAATCTGTAGAAGCCTTCCGTAGAAGCCTTTTGAAAATCTGTTAACCTGAGAGGAACTACCTGCTGTTATGTAAACCTGTTGCCCCTGGCAATTATTCACTATTCCCTATAAGTTACCATGTAAGACCTCATTCGGGGCTTTTTTGAGACCCACGGAGAGGTCTAAGCCCCCTGAGCTCCCGCTTTGCCTATAATCTTTATAAACTTATAAAACTATATCTTCGTCTCAGTGTATTCTTTTATTTCTTCCGTTTTCCATTTTTCTCTATTATTTTCTTATCCCTTGCAACTCCACCAAAGGGACCTGGCTTTTTGCGGGGAACACTGGCCACATTCCCCGCATGGAATAAGCACTTTCGGTCCTACCTGTTCGCTTTCTGGCTGTGGCGTGCCTTGAGGCTCGTCTAGGGGTGAGGGCATAGCTGTTGAATGCCATTAAGGACAATTCACTGTGAGGTTTGATTCATAAACATTGTTCTAGAACTTTAGACCCTGATTCACGATTTCGCTGCCAGCCTGTGCGGCAGCGACTGCTTCAGTTTGTGGCACAGCGCGCTGCGTTATGGACCATTTCCAGCTCTCCCCTCCAGTAGCACAGCTGTGCCACCAGTGACTCGAGCTGCAACCAAGGGGCTGGGGGCCTGCGATTGGACTTTCTCTGTAATGAAGTGTAAATTGTCCTTTTGAATAGCGCTTTCTTCATAAATCCCAGGCCTCAAATATGCAATTATGAGAAGCCTGAAAAACAAAAGTGGCTTGTGTTCCAGGTCCTCTTTTCAAGCTCTAAATGTTGGATTCTCTGTGCCTGTGTCCTGCCTGGCTTCTTATTTCCCTCAGCACCCTCCTCCCGGCCCTTTCTCCGTGACAGTCTTGGATCCTGGCAGCAGGTGGCATGAGAAGTGGGGGGGGGGGCAGTTTTACTCTGCACAGACAGGGTTATATAAATCTTCCTGTTTTCAAGTAATTTCTTTTGCCCTTTATGTCTTTTGTGTGCCTTTGGGAGTCTGCTTGAATTCTTAATGGGTTATATGCCTAACTGCATTTGTTCTCTGTTTTAAGAGAGAGGCTACACCCTTTATAGCCAGTTCTTTGTCCAAAAACATTCTACTTTTGATACAACCCCTTTTACTTTCTATTTTTTTAAAAAGGCATTGGCTTAGCTAAAGGACGTCATTTCTACATAGTTACTTCCTGTTCTGGAGAGTGAATGCAATGAGACTGAGGTCCTTAGTCCCCCCGGAATATGCCAGGCTATGTTACATTACCTTGTTTTCCAACATGCTTCAGAGGGCACTTTCCTCCTCTCCTTCATCTTGCTCATGTCTTCTCATATTTGTAAAGGTAGGCCAACATCACGAGTCTGCTAGGAAACTCTCCTGGAGCCCTCTGACTTCGACACTCCTCCCCCAGTCTCCTCTGAATCCACCGTTCTTGGGGAAAGCATCGCGGTTTGATGGTGATCGCTGACTTACTCATCTGCCTCCCTCGCTGAGGCGGAAGCTAGGAAGGGACCACGTCTGATTGAACTTATTATCCTCAGAGTCTAATTGATTATTATCAAAGGAATGAACTTACATGTATTTACTACCATGTGCCAATTACTGTGCTAGGCTCTGAGGACACCGAGACCTTGTCCCTTTGTAGATTATAATCTAGTGGAAAGAGACATGCTAGGTTAATCATCATACGTATCATTTTATAATCTTGAACTGATCGGTGCTTTGAAGGAAAGAACAAGATGCTAGGAGGCTGTGTGATGGGGGGACCCAGAGACGGGCTAAGCAGGACTTTCATTGGGGAGGCAGGGAGGGGCTGGCAGTGCGTTCAGGTGGGAGGTCCTGAGGTGCACCGAATGAGTCCATAGAGGAGTGGATGAGTAGAGGAGGCAGGGAACCAGCTGCCTGGGCATTACGAGCCTCTGCTCACTCGGCTTGTCATGTGTCCCTTCAGATGACAATACCCTGATTTTTCATCTTGAGGATCCGAGCCTCCCTTGTTATTGTCCTCACCTATGCCTTTCTAGAAATGGGCCCTTGACCTAGCGAAATTGGGTACATCCTCTCCCAGGCCTCCTCCCATGTGATTAATTTAGGAATGAGTTTGGATCTGAGTCAAGTCTGGGACTTTTTGGCATAACTGTGATGAAAGACCTGTATTTTTCTCAGCACTTCAGAGACTGTGCTTGAGAGAAAAGGGAAGAGATAGATGGAGACAGATCTGTGATGATTATTTTTGAGCACCTAGATCCAGCCATGCCTGAAACTCGTGTGGATATAGTTGTATCTAAATCCATATATTAATATATATGGCTCTTAAAGCTATTACCTAAATAACTCTCCCCTCTTTTTATTTGTCTTAAGCTAGTTTGCACAGAGCTTCAGTTACTTGCAACTAAAAGTATCTTTATTAATACAATGGTTTTGACTAATGTCACTCATTTGCTAAATTGAAAGAGGTTGGGGGAGGCCAGCTAAAGTGATCACAGAGGTCATTTAGCAAGGGGAAGGGGCAGCCCTAACACACCAATACTTCCTGCACCAGAAGGGTTCCCCCTCAGTTTCCGTAGTCTACAGCCATCTCCCCAGAGACCCAGACCTGTGGTTTGTGTCTGTGTTTGAGTGTCTAGCAACGGGTACACTAAGGGAGTGTGGTTAGAGGGAGATACAAATAGGAACCTTCTCAGGCCCAAACAGGACAGGGAGGCCCAGGTACCCAAGCTGCTGGGAAACCACGAGCTGCTTCTGCACTGGAGGAGTGTGGAATAACCCCGACTTGAGAGTCAGGAGCTGGCTTTTGCTGGACTGTGACTAGCTGGGGTTATTAATGGGCTTCTGTGAGCAGCAACGCTGGTGGGTGACAGCTGCCATCTAGTGCCAGCTGTCAGCTTTTGCAAGTTGTTTACTGGCTGTTTGCAGCTGGAGGGCCTTTCCAGGGCAATTGGGGCGGAGGGGTGGGTCATTACTTCCACCTTCACGTTCAGAAAGAACCTCAAAATCAGACTTTCAACATGATCCCTAAATTAGCTTATTATACATATAATCCCAGAGCCAAATTGACTGGACGGGGGGAAAACGGGCAATCATTTCACAAGATTAAACTCGTGTTTCATTCCAAACCTCTAGAGTGCTATGAATCTCACAGATAGATATTACTGCATAGATAGCTTTTTAAGAACCCTGTAACGGGCGTATTTATGATTCAGGTGTTCTGGCGGGGAGCAGGGAGCACACTCCAGAGAAGGCTGGGGAGAGCGTGCTGGAAGGCGCGAGGAGGGACCGGCGAGCACTCAGGATTGGTGGCAGCAGGAGCGACCTGCCGGCGCGGAGGGCGAGAGGTCGGCAGGAGCTGTCTGGGAGGAAGGGCCCCTGCCGCGTGCTGTGGCCCCGCGCCGCGTCCCGGCCGGGCTCCTGAGAAGGTAGCTCAGGACGAGCGCTCGCGGGCGTGTAAGTGACTTACGGAGGACGGGCCCCCGCGGGACGGGACCGGGACCGAAGCGGGGAGCAGGCGGAGGAGAGGAAGCGGCGGCCGCGGCCCAGGCGAGGCGCTGTGGAGGGCAGCTTCAGCCTGGTCCTGCGGGAAACGCTGGAGGGACAGTTGTTCCAGAAGGTCCCGCTGGAGGCAGAGAGGGTTGGCACTGAAACTCCTGACCTCTCAAGCCACTGACCAAGCGCGAGGGCTGGAGGGGAAGCGGGGACTTCACCCCCGGGCACTGTGGACTTCCTGCATGCTGGGAACGCGCAGGGGACAAAGGGCTCTGGTCCAACGAGAGCAGCACAAAGGGACCCCACGGGATCCGGGTGCCCCCAGCGGGAGAGGGAGCCGGGGGTGCGATGTGTCAGTTGACTCCTGAAGGAGGAAGATGCGGCGATGGGGTTTGGATACAGGAGGTTTGCTTGGGGGAAGGGGAACAGCCGTGAAAGGAGGAGGAGGGAGTCGGGCTGGGGGGGGCGAGGCTCGGAGCACCGGCAGGTCCCACATCGCGGCCAACCCCACGGGCGGCTCTGGAGCAAAGATCGCCCACGTAGGAGTCAGCACCGGTCCCTCAAAGATCGCCGACGTAGGAGTCAGCACCGGACAGGAGGGACCAGGCCGCAGTGCGCCTCGCCACAGCCTGTCACTGGCTGGTGTTGACTGGGACAGGCGTGGACCCTGCAGGCGGTGTAGCTGGAGGCTGTTAACTAACTGTGCTCCCCGCAGCTGAACGGCAAGTTATTTCTGAGGGAAGATCCACACGGCGCATCCTCATGGCCGCCACACGTAACCGAATGTTTAGCTGTTTCCCTCACCCCTCCAGCACAAACAAGGAAGAGCCCACCAGCACAGGGGACAGAGAAAGGGGGCCTTGGTGGCTCACATAAGCACATACATCCAGCTGTGCCTGAAGCCCATGGGATCCTTGGCGTTTTTGCTTGTGTGAACCAGTAAATACTCTTTTTGCTTAAGCCATTTTCAGCTGAGTTTTCTATTTCAGCAAAATTCCTGATTTATATACTCCCTGAGCTTCACGTTTCTTAACTGTAAAATGGGGCTCATGATTCCACCTTGCAGGGTTTGGGGAGGAAGAGAGACAATAAGTATAAAGAGCAGGCACAGAGTTGATGCCCAATACATAGCATTTAACACTATTATATGAAAGGCAAAAGCACAGGGAGCGGAGCAAGGTGTGGGACTCCTGGAGGCCCTTCTGTGTCCAGGGCAGGCTGGTGGGCTGAGTGCAGCACTCAGTCCCCTGAACCTGGACTGTCTAGAGCTACACAGCTGCACAAGGAGGCTAGCCTTTTGAGTTGCTGTGAGCCTGTGGCTTTTCCCCAGTGAATGTTCCCACCCAGTGCGTTATTACCATGTAGAAGGAAAAGAAAAGTTCTCTTTCTGGACAAAATTAAGGTGTCTCAATGCTCTTTGTCTTCATCTAGACATTTCTTTGTATTTATTTTGTTATTGTTTTTTGTAGACTATTCCTTCATGAAAATATGTAAAGTTTGTAGCAAATTAAAAGGAAAAAACAAGTGATGACCATATTTGCAGCATTGTGATGATTCTAAAGCTTTGGGGGAAAAAACAATCAGGAAAGAACAAAGACCTCTGTAACTCGGGGCCTATTTTCTGAGGGAAATGGGAAATTTCATATTTAAGAGCTCTGCTAAGCTTCCTGCTGCTCTTCTTCTCTTCTCCCACTAAAAATGCAAAAGCTTTCAAAGACACATGGTAGAGACTCTATGTTCTGAATGTTGACACGATGACAGGGGTAGGAGTCATGCAACAGTGGGGGCTGTTGCGTTTCGTTTCTCCCAATCTCCCGGAGGAAGCTCGGGTCCTAATTACAAGAGAGAACAAAAAGTGGCTCTGAAAAGCCATTTTGGCTCATCGAGTACTTAATACCTGCTATTAAAGAAGCTCCTGCCTAGTCTAATTGCATATTGTGAGACTAGAAGCACCTACAGCCACTTTAATAGCACGCATGAAAGATCTTGAGCAAAGTTAGAAACAGCATCGGTGAAAAGTGGGCTCCCTTGGCACCCGTCCTGATTCTTTCTTTCTGTCTTCAGGTCAAAGATAGACCAGATGACCTCTACTGATCCTTCTCATTTTTCTCAGGGTCAGTGAGACCCCGAAGGCCCATCTCGTATGCCACTTCCTCTGTGAACCACTCCGCAGCATGCCCTGGCAGAATAGTTGTTGCTTCATTTAGGTGCCTGGGATAGCAAGCATCCAGGATGGCCCCAACGATCCCTGCTTCCTGGGAAACGTACCCTTATTTAATCCCCTCCCACACTGAATGGGGTTGACCTGTGTAACCCATAGGGTATTGCAAATACAACAGAAGTATAAATGAGGTCATAGAAGACATTGTAGATTCTCTCTCTTGGACCATGTGCTCTGTACAAGGCCAACTGCCATGTCATAGCACACTCAAGCCGCCCTTTGGAGAGACCCACATGGTAAGCAACTGAGGCTGCCCGGCATCAGCCAGTGGGGTGGTTTTAAAAGATGTCCACAACTTCTTTGATATGCCTCCCTTCAAGAAATGGAGCTTAATTCTCCCCTCCTTGAATGCGGACTAGACGTGGTGATTCACTTCTAGTAAACAGAATATAGCAGACATGATGGCGTGTGACTTCTGAGACTTGGTCACGTAAGCTATTGCAACTGTACTCTTGGTCTCTCTCTCGAATCATTTCATCTGGAGGGAAAGCAGCTGACATGTCGTGAGAACAGCCAGGCATCCCAATGGATGGCCCACATGGCGAGGAATTGAGGCCTCTTGCCAACAGCCATGCGAGTGTGACCTCGTGGAAGCACATCCTCTGGTTCTAGCCAAGCCTCCAGGCGGCTGCGGCCTCAGCCGACAGTTTGACTGCAGCCTCTTTGTGAGAGACCCTGAGCCAGAACCACCCATTTAAGCTGATCCTAAGTTTATAATCATTTAACTTTTTTATTAGGCCTTTAAAAATATATATGGTTTAATATTATTAGCTAAGTTAGGGAATTACAATTTGTTTTATTTATTTTTCACCCTAATATGGCTAAACAAATTTTATTGATTTTGCTTTTCATGAAAGCCAAAATTTATAGTCAAGAGCTAAGACCAAGTATATTATTTGTGGAGATATACTGACTAATGAAACAAGGAAAGTATCAAAACTTAGGTGACATTTACATAAAACACAAAGGCCAGGCGCGGTGGCTCACGCCTGTAATCCCAGCACTCTGGGAGGCCAAGGTGGGCGGATCGTTCTGAGTTCAGGAGTTCGAGACCAGCCTGAGCAAGAGCGAGACCCCGTCTCTACCAAAAATAGAAAGAAATTAATTGGACAGCTAAAAATATGTATAGAAAAAACTAGCCGGGCATGGTGGCACATGCCTGTAGTCCCAGCTACTCGGGAGGCTGAGACAGTAGGATTGCTTGAGCCCAGGAGTCTGAGGTTGCTGTGAGCTAGGCTGATGCTAATGCACTCGCCCCAGGCAAGAGAGTGAGACTCTGTCTCAAAAAAAAAAAAAAAAAAAAAAAAAAAAAAAAAAAAAAAAAAAAAAAAAAAAAAAAAAAAAAAAAAAAAAAAAAAAAAAAAAAAAAAAAAAAAAAAAAAAAAAAAAGAAACCACAAAGAAAGAAATATAAAACCAAAATATCTTTGCAAAGAAAAACTGTTGAAGAGATAACAGAAAAATAGAACAGCTGCTTTGGAAAATGCTGGGAGGTAGCTAAGCTCCCAGCAAAAAATCAGGTCCCTTTGGTAGAATTGCAAGGGCTAAGAAAATAATAGAGAAAAATGGAAAATAAAAGAAATAAAAGAATACACAGAGACAAAGATATAGTTTTATAAGTTTATAAAAATTATAGGTAAAGCAGGAGCTCAGGGGTCCTTGGACCTCTCCATCAGTCTCAAAAAGGCCCCGAATAAAGTCTTACATGGTCACTTATAGGGAACAGTGATTAGTTGCCAGGGGTAACAGATTTACATAACAGCAGGTAGTTCCTCTTAGGTTAACAGTTTTTCAAAAGGCTTCTACAGATCTCTTAACTAATTCTATATACATGAACAAATGGTTATAAAATATTTCAAAGATTAACTTCTATGTTCTAAGGTAAATTTATCACTTAACAGAGGGGTTAAACAGAGATATATTGGCTCCATATTTTCTTTGTCAGGTTATTGTGAATGGAGACAGGTAGTCTGGAGTATTAAGCAGGAACTTGCTTTTAGCCAGGGTGGCTGTCTGTGGCTATCTGTTCCGGAGAGCTTTCTATTATCAGCTCTTCCTATAGTTTTTAACAGATTCACTTTGCTTTACAAAGCAAATCCAAACCTTTAGGTCTGAGAAACACGGCGCCTTGTGGGATACAGCCACTACTATCTTTCAGAGACGCCCTTCCGAGTATAACAGCATTTGAAATGCAAACTAAACATGTTCACATATTCCTTCCGGGCAAAGCTCTGCAAAACTCCTGAGACAAATCCTATCTGCAAACACATTTATATTAATTCATGGAGCAACAGGAAAACAGTTTGGAAGTTCCTTAAAAAGTTAGACATAGAGTTACATACGATCCTACAATTTCAATCCTAAGAATATACCCATGAGAAAAATAAACATATATCCACACAAAAACTTGTATATGAATGTTTATAACAGCATTATTTTTAATAGCTGAAATGTGGAAACAACCCAAATGTACATCAACTGATGAATAGATTAATAAAATGTAGTATATTCATACAATGGAATATTATTCAACCATAAAAAGGAATGAAGTACTGATAGATGCTACAGTGTAGATTAACCTTGAAAACATTGTGCTAAATGAAAGAAACCAGACACAAAAGGCAACATACAGTGGATTCCACTGATACAAAATGACCAAAACAGGTAGATCCAAAAAGACAGGAAATAGATGAGCAGTTGCCAGAGGTTGAGAAGGGAGAATGAGCAGTGGCTGCTAATGGTTGTGGGCTTTCATTTTGGGGTGATGAAAATGTCCTGGAATTAGATAGCAGTGATGCAAGCATCACTATGAGTATGCTAAAAACCACTGAATTGTACACTTTCAGTGGTATGTAAATTATATCTCAATAAAGCTATTATTTTAAGAAAGCCAACAGAAGCAGATATTCAGTATTTCCCACATAAACATTACTGCTTTTCAGCTTCTTATAAAGTAGCACTGAAATAAAAAACAAATCATGTGATTACCATGCTGGGTGGTGAAAGACTGGTTCAAAGATATGTGCTTGGAAATATTATGTGAATCTGTAATAGAATACTAATAACGGAACAAAGAAAGCCAGCAAAACATTTTTCATTGCAACATGATAAACGCAGAGATTTTGCTAAGATGTGCAATTTGAACATGATGGTGATACATACAAAGAAAATTTTTCCCCAGTTCTCTGGTCACAGACGCAACTAGCTCTGAAGTAGACACGACCGTAAAAGATCATGTTGCCACAGATGTGGTTTAGAGTTCAAGAACTTGTGTAGAAGTGTGTTTAGACGGCACAGATGCAACAAGAAAATGCTCTGGAGTAGGTAATCAGTTTAAGGAGCAAGGATCAGAATGTGAATCCAAACGCTGACTCTCTCATTAAGAAAGTCATGCTAGTGAAAAAAGAAGTCAGCTGAAGTAAACAGTGCACTTAGGGATATAGTAAAAATTGTGAATTATGTAAAAACGAATACATTAAATTTGAGATTATTCTTTTGTTAGGTGAGAATATGGAAGCTGACCGTAAACAGTTGTTACTGTATGCCACAGTAGCTTGTAGCAAGTCCCCAAGAATGGCCCTCTGATGAACAAGGCCTCCTGCTATGCTCATTATTCATGGATCCTCATTATTTATGGATTCTGCATTTAAAAATTCACTTACTCCCTAAAATTTATTTGTAACCCCAAATCAATATTCGAAGTGCTTTTGTGGTCATTCGGGGACATATTCAGAGTGGCAAATAAAATTTATTTGATTGACACTCACTTTCCCAGCTGAGGTCGCAGAAGGAGTTGCTGTGCCTTCTGGTTTCAGCTCTCACACTATAAACAACTGTCCTTTTTGTGGTCTGTTTAGTGACATTTTTTTTTGTTAGCGATTTTGCTATTTAAAGTGGCCTCCAACCACAGTGCTGAACTGCGGACTTAGTAGCCAAAGTGCCCGAAGTCTGTGATGTGCCCTTCACGTGTCGGATAAGCTTCAGGCATGCTGTGGTGCCGCTGGCTGTGAGCTCACTGTTAGCGAATCAACAATATATATTTAATGAGATGTTTTAAAATAGAAATACACCTAACCCAAGGCTGTGGAGTAATCGCCTGAGCAAATGCGACCAGAGGCTTGCAGGAAATTAGCCCTGTATTTTCCCTGCCATCAATGGTCAGGACTTGCAGCGTTCACGGTGACTTCATAGAACGTAACTACTGCCAGTCACGAGACTCTACCACACGTCCTTGCGCGGTTCTCTCACCAGGCCGGGAAACACGGCGAGCCCAGGGCTACCCCTAGAACACAGTGGAGGCGATTCTGCATGACTTCTGAGTCCACAAAAGCCTCGCAGCTTACGCCTTGGCGTCCAGGAACACTCGCAGTGGGAGCCCCGAGCTGCCGCAGGAGAGGTTTGGCTATCCTGCTGGGGAGACTGCGTGGAGGGGCCCTAAGTCTGTGCGGGGAGCGGGGGATTGATCCCAGCTTCCAGCCATCCCTGCCAAGGTACTGGGCACGTGAGTGACACCAGCCCGCACCTTCTGGCCCAGCCCGGCTTCCAGGCGAATGCGACTGAGTGACCAGCGGACCCAGGCCAACCCGTTCTGACCCACGCCATCGTAAGACATAATGAAATGGTGGTGGTTTAAGCCACTACATTTCGTTCGTACGGAACAGTAGGCAACTGGAACACATGCCGGCATATGATGGCCATGGAGGGGAAATGTTCTGTTGAGAATGTTTAAGCGATGGAGCAAACTTAGTGTTTCTGTAAGGTAAAGGAAGTCAGTTTAGAGGATTCCACTTCTGGGATGGCAGCACGAGGAGCTCTGCAGTCCTGCTGCTCAGAGAAATCGAGCAACCGGTGAAAACAGTAAAAACCCAACCGTATGAAGTCTCTGGAATTCTCCTAAGGGCTTACAACAAACGAAGAAATATTCATTCAAGCAATCTACTAAAACTTAGGAAGAACAACAAGAGTCTACGGCACTTGAGCCAGGACCTGGCCCCTGCCACCTCCAGCTCAGCTTGGCAGAAGCGCTACTCCAGGTGGTCACGGCAGAAAGACAGGGCTTCCTCTCCCTTCAGCTCCCAGTTGAGGGATATTGGATCTCACAAGAGGAGCAGGCCACCAGCACGTCACCCCCCTTCCGACTCCCAGATGAAGTGGCTAAATTCCCGGTGAGTCTGGCCAAGAGGTCAGAGGCTTCCTCCCTCCACCCAGCCCCCACTCATAGGAATTGAAAATCCTATCTAAGAAACCATTGCCTAATCCAGGGTCACAAAGATTTATGCATATGTCTTCTTCTAAAAGTTTTTAGCTCTTACATTTAGGTCCGTGATTCATTTTGTGTTAATTTTTGTATATGGGGTCAAACTGCACCATTTGTTGAAGAGACTGTTCTTTCTGGGCTGTCTGATTTTGGTATACTTGATGAAAGTCAACTGACTGCAAGTGTGAGGGTTACTTCTGGATTCAGTTCTGTTGCACTGATCTGCACGTCCATCCTTATGCTGGCACCACACCGGTTTCATTACTGTAGCTTTTAGTAAGTTTTCAATCTGGGAGTGTGAACCCTCCAATTTTGCTCTTTTTCAAGATTTTCAGGGACAAAATTCGGAGTCCCTGGAATTTCTATATGAATTTTAGGATAAGTTTGTCAATTTCTAGGCTGGGCATAGTAGCTCATGCCTGTAATCCTAGCACTTTGGGAGGCTGAGGCAGGAGAATTGCTTAAGGTCAGGAGTTCGAGACCAGCCTGAACAAGAGTGAGACCCCATCTTTATAAAAAAAATAGAAAAATTAGCACACCTGTAGTCCCAGCTACTTGGGAGGCTGAGGCAGGAGGATCGCTTGAGCCCAGGAATTTAAGGTTGCAGTAAGCTATGATGATGCCACTGCACTCTGGCCAGGGTGACAGAGCGAGACTCAGTCTCAAAAAAATAAAAAATAAAAAATAAAGAAAAATTTGTCAATTTCTGTAAAGAAGCCAACTGGATTTTGATAGGGATTGTGATGAATCTGTAGATCAATTTGGGGAGTACTGTCATCTTAAAATTAAGGCCTCTAATCCATGAAAATGGGATATCTTTCCATTTATTTAGATCTTTAACTTCTTTCAACAATGTCTTGTAGTTTTCAGAGTATAAGTTTTACACTTATTTTGTTAAATTTATTCCTAAGTATTTTCTTTCTTTTTTTAAATTTTTTTTAGAGATGGGGTCTTGCTCTGTCGTTCAGGCTGGAGCACAGTGGTGTGATCATAGCTTACTGCAGCCTTGAACTCCTGGGCTCAAGCAATCCTCCTGCCTCGGCCTCCTAAGTAGTTGGAACTACAGGTGTGGGCCACCACACCTAGCTAATTTTTCTTCTTTTTCTAGAGACAGGGTCTCACTATGTTGCTCATGTTGGTCTCGAACTCCTGGTCTCAAGCAATCTTCCGGCCTCAGCCTCCCAAGTTGCTGGGATTACAGGCATGAGCCACCATGTCCAGCTATTGTAAATGGAATTGTTTTCTTAACTTCATTTCCATATTGTTGTTTGCAATTGTATAGAAATAGATTTGATTTTTTCATATTGATCTTGGGTCCTACCACCTTGCTGAATTTATTTATTTGTTCTAATAATTGTTAGGTTGATTTCTTAGGATTTTCTATGTAAGGTCATGTCACCTGCAAATAGAGATAGTTTTATTTCTTTCTTTCCAATCTAGATGCCTATTATTTCGTTTTCTTATCTAACTGCCCTGGCTAGAACTTACAGTGAAATTTTTAGGAACCAACTTTTTTTTTTTTAAAAATGAGGTCTTGCTATGTTGCCCTGGTTGGTCTCAAACTCCTGGGCTCAAGCAATCCTCCCACCTCAGCCTCCTGACTAGCTGGGATTACAGGCATGATCCCAGCTTGGTATCAATTTTTTAAAGACAAAATCGGTCATTCAGACTTCCTCATTTTTAAAATATCTTCAGTATTTTTAATGATCCTAATACTTTACTTGTTACTTTCCAATTTGGATGCCTCTGATTTCTTTTTCTTGCCTAATTGCTCTGGCTAGAACTTCTAATACTATGTTGAACAGAAGTGAAACTGGGCACCTTTGTTGATATGGTTGGATGTTTGGCTCCTCCAAATTTCGTGTTGGAATTCCATCCCTAGTGTTGGAGGAAGGGCCTGGTGGGAGGTGTGTGGGTCATGGGGGCAGATCCCTCATGAATGGGTTGGTGCCCTCCTTGTGATAATGAGTTCTCATTTTATTAATTCACGAGAGCTGGTTGTTTAAAGGAGCCTGGCCCCACCTCCTCCTTCTCTTGCTCCTTCTTTCGTCACGTGACACCTGCTCCCCCTTCACCTTCTGCCTTGATTGAAAGCTCCCTGATGCCCTCACTGGAAGCAGATGCCACACTTCTTGTAGCGTCTGCCGAACTATGAGCCAAATAAACCTTTTTTATTTATAAATTACTAGCCTCAGGTATTCCTTTATAGCAACACAAAATGGATTAACACACTTGTCTTGTTCCTGATCTTAAGGGAAAATATTTCAGTCTTTCACCATTGAGTATGATGTTAGGTCTGGGTTTTTCATATATGGACTTTATCATGTTGAGGAAGTTTCCTTTTATTCCTAGCTTATTGAGTATTTTTTTCTTCTTTTATTGTGGTAAAACAAACAAACTTTACCACTTTAGCCATTTTTTTTTTTTGAGAGAGAGGGTCTTGCTCTGTTGCCCAGGCTGGAGTACAGTGGTGCAATCATAGCTCACTACAACCTCCAACTCCTGGGCTCAAGTGATTCTCCTGCCTCAGCCTCCCAAGTACCTAGGACTAGAGGCGCATGCCACAGCCTCCAGCTAATTTTTATTTTCATCTTTTTGCAGAGACAGAGTCTCCCTGCTATCAAACTCCTGGCCTCAAGTGGTCCTCCTGCCTTGGCCTCCTAAAGTGCTGGAATTACAGACATTAGCCACCATGCCTAGGCCATTTTAGCCATTTTTAAGTGTGTATTTAATGGCATTAAGTACATTTACATTGTTGTGCAACCATTGCCAGCATCCATCTCCAGAACTTTTTCATCATCCTATACTGAAACTCTGTCCCCGTTAAACAGTAATTCCCTTTTTCCACCCTTCCTGTAGGCTCTGGAAACCACTGTTCTGCTTTCAGCATCTATGCATTTGACTTCTCTAGGTACCTCATATAAGTGGAATCATACAATATTTGTTCTTTTGTGTCTGGTTTATTTCACTTAGCATAATGTCTTCAAGGTTCATCCCTGTTGTAGCAAGTGTCAGAATTCCCTTTCTTTTTACAGCCAAATAATATTCCATTGTACATACAGTCACGAGTTGATTAATGAGGGGGATATTTTCTGAGAAAGGTGTCATTAGGTGAGTTTATCATGCAAACGTAAACATACAAACCTAGATAGTATAGCCTACTACACACCTAGGCTATATGGTATGGCCTGTTGCTCCTCAGCTGCAAACAGGTTACCATACTAAATACTGTAGGCAAATGTAACACAATGCTAAATATTTGTGTATCTAAACATAGAAAAGGTATAGTAAAAATATGGTATTATAGTCCCCTGGGACTACCGTCATATGTGCAATCCATTGTTGACCATAATGTCCCTACGTGTGTGTGACTGCATAGTCCACATTTTACTCACCCACTTCTCTGTCGATGGACATCTGGGTTGTTTCTACCTCTTGGCTATTGTGAATAATGCTGCTATGAACTCTGGTGTACAAATACCGCTTAAGTCCTGGCTATCAATTCTTTTGTGTGTATACCCAGAAGTGGGATTGCTGGATCGAGTGGTAATTCTGTGTTTAATTTTTTGAGGAACTTCCCTACACATTCCACAGCAGCTGCACCACTTTACACTCCCACCAGCAGTGTACAAGGGTTCCAATTTCTCCATAACCTTGCCAACACTTGTTATTTTCTGTTATTGAGTGTTTTTGTCATGAAAGGGTCTTGAATTTTGTTAAATGCTTTTTTGGCATCAATAGAAATAGTCATATGGTTTTCCCTTCCATTCTATTAATGTGGTGTATTACATTGATCGATTTTTGTATGTTGAACCATCTCTGAAATACAGGAATAAATCCCACTTGACAGCGGTAGGGAATCCTTTTTATGTGTTGCTGAATGTGGTTTGCTAGTATTTTGTGGAAGATGTTTTTGTCTTAATATTTTAGTGTGAGGAAACAATGTAGCATATTTTCCCCTGACAATTAAGACTGGAAGATGCAAATTTAAGTTGGAAACTTGAAAAAACAGAGATTTTATATATTGTTCTGATATGTTCCCTATTTTAACAATAATTATTAATGAAAGAGACAATGAACTTGACATTGCAACTCCGTGACAGGTATAATTAAATAGTTTACAAATGTGATAGTTCTGTCCGAATTTTATTTTCCCTCAAAAAAAAAAAAATCTCTGTATAGGAAAATCATGCATGTGGATCCATTTCTTTTATGGAAAGATAATTTAAAATTTAACTATTATACTATGTGTACCATGTTAAAACTGGCCACTTCTGAGGACTGAGTATGAATTTTGAAAGTATATCATCAGTTCATTTTGGATAAAAGAATGCATACACTGAATTTACTGAAATTGTTCTACATCTATTCCTCTATTCCTATTAACATATCTCTACAAATCTATTTTGTTACCACGAGAACACAGACATAGCTTAAACATAAATTCTCAGGGGGAGGGGTGAGGATGAAAAATAAATAAATAAACATAAATTCTCCTTGGCAACGAATAGTGCTATTGTCAATCCAAGCCATTTAGATATAGGCATACCTTGTTTTACTGTGTTTCACTTTATTGCACTTCACAGATAACTGCTTTTTTTACAGCTTGAAAGTTTGAGGCAACCTTGTGTTGAGCAAATCTATTAGTACCATTTTCCAACAGCATGTGCTCATTTCATGTCTCTGTGTCAAATTTTGGTAATTCTCCCAATATTTCAAACTTTTTCATTATTATTATATCCATTATGCTGATCTGAGTGGTCTTTGATGTTACTATTGTAATTGTTTTAGGGTACCATGAACCGCGCCCACGCAAGATAGTGACCTTATTCAACAGATGTTGTGCTCTGGCTGCACCACCCATCTCCACCTCTCCTCAGGCTTCCCTATTAAGAGACACAAAAATACTGAAATTATGACAATGAATAACCCTACAATGGCCTCTAAGTAGCCAAGTGAAAGGAGAAGTCACAAGTTTCTCTCTTTAATTCAAAAGCTAGAAATTAAGTTTAGTGAGGAAGGCAGATCAAAAGCTGAGAAAGACTGAAAGCTGGGCCTCTTGTGCCAAACAGTTAACCGAGATGTGAATGCAAAGGATAAGTTCTGGAAGGAAATTAAAATTGCTACTCCAATGAACACAGGAATGATAAGAAAGTGAAACATTGGGAGGCTGAGGCAGGAGGATTGCTTGAGCCCAGGAATTCCAGGTTGCAGTCAGTGACTTATGATTGTGCCACTGCACTACGGTCTGGGCTATGCAACAAGACTGTCTCAAACAAAAAAAAAAAGAAAGAAAGAGAGTGAAAGCCTTATTGCTGCTGCTATGAAGAAAATTTTAGTGGTCTGGATCTATGATAAAACCAGCCACAACATTCCCTAAGCCAAAGCCTAATCCAGAGCAAGGTTCTAACTCTCTTTAATTCTGTGAAGGCTGAGGGAGGTGAGGAAGCTGCAGAATAAAAGCTGGAAGCTGGCAGAGGTTGGTTTGTGAGGTTTAAAGAAAAAAGCCATCTCCATATCATAAAAGTGCAAGGTCAAGCTGTAAGTTTTGATGTAGAAGCTGTAGCAAGTTAGCCAGAAGTTCTAGCTAAGGTAATTGATGAAGGTGGCAACCCTAAATAACAGCTTTTCAATGTAGACAAAATAGTCTTCTATTGGAAAAAGATGCTATTTAGGACTTTCAGAGCTAGAGAGAAGATAATGCTTTAAAGCTTCAAAGGACAGGCTGACAGTCTTGTTAGGGGCTAATGTGGCTGGCAACTTTAAGTTGAAGCTAATGTTCATTCACCATTCCCAAAATCTTAAACCTGTAAGAATTATGATAAATCTGCTACTCTGTCTGTGTTCTTTAAATGGAACAACAAAGCCTGGATGACAGCACATCTGTTTATAGCATGATTTACTGAATATTTTAAGCCCACTGTTGAGAACTGCTGCTCAGAAAAAAGATTCATTTCAAAATATTACTACTCATTGACAACACACCTGGTCACCCAAGGGTTTTGATGAAGATGCACCAGGAGGTTAATGTTGTTTTCATGCCTAACACGACATCCACTCTGCAGCCCATGGATCAAGAGTAATTTCAACTTTCAAGTCTTTTTCTTTCTTCCTTCCTTCCTCCCTCCCCTCCCCTCCCTTCTTCTCTCCTTCCCTCTCCTCTCCTTTCCTTTCTTTAGAGATGAGGTCTTGCTATGTTGCCCAGGCTTGTCTTGAACTCCTGGCCTCAAGTGATCCTCCTGCCCCAGGCTCCCAAAGTGCTGGGATTACAGGTGTGAGCCACCATGCCCAGCCTTCAAGTCTTATTATTTAAGAAATACATTTCATAAAGCTACAGCTGCCATAGATAGTGATTCCTCTGATGAATCTGGGCACAGTCAATAGAAAACCTTCCGGAAAGAATTCACCATTCTAGATGCCACTTAGAGTATTTGCGATTCATGGAAGGAGGTCAAAACATCAACATTTACAGGGTTTGGAAGAAGTTGATTCCAGCCCTTATGGAACATTTTGCGGGGCTCAAGACTTGGGTGGAGGAAGTCCCTGCAAATGTGCTGGAAATAGCAAGAGCGTAACAATTAGCAGTGGGGTCTGAGGATGTGACTGAATTGCCGCAATCTGGTGACAAAACTTGAACTGATGAGCAGTTGCTTCTTACGGACGAGCAAAGAAAGTGGTTTCTTGAGATGGAATCTACTCCAGGTGAAGACACTGTGACTGCTGTAGAAATAACAACAAAGGACTTAGAATATTACATAAGCTTAGTTGACAAAGCACTTACGGTATAGTTTGAGAGGACTGACCACATTTTGAAAGAAGTTCTTCCTCGGGTAAAATGCTATCAAACAGTGTCACAGGCTACCGAGAAATCTTTTTGGAAAGGAAGAGTCGATCAGTACAGCAAATTTCATTGTCTTATGCTAAGAAATCGTGACGGCCACTCCAGCCTTCAGGACCCGTCGTCACTCTGGTCAGCCGGCGCCATCAATATGGGCGCAAGACCCTCCACCAACAAAGATGACGACTTGCTTAAAGCATGTTTTAGCATTAAATATTTTAAAATTAAGGCATGTGCATTTTTATACATAATGCCATTGCACACTTACTAGACTACAGTATAGTATAAACAGAACTTTTGCTTGCTCTGGGAAACCAAAAAGTTCATATGACTCGCTTTATTGCGATGGTCTGGAACTGAACCCTTAGTATCTCCAAGGTATGCCTGTAAATGACCAAGCAAGCAGCAATCTCTTGCGCACATTAAAAGCTTTAAATATTTATATGCATGTTATTCACTCAAAGTGTGCTTATTGGCATTTACTACGTGAAATAGGAACTCGCCTTCATTTTAGTTACAATTATAACCAAATAGCGGGAGAGCGGGCGTGTCCGTCGCTACGGCCCGCCCTACCTGTGCTCTCGTTGGTTGAGTTCGACGCCCGTTCACGCCGAGTCACGCCCCCGCCACGCCCCCGCCACGCCCCCGCCGTTCTCCGGGCCGGGAGAGGGCGTGGCCGCTGCCACGCCAGGTGGTCCAGGCCGTCTCCTCTCGGGAGACTCGGGCGAGCTCGAGGGCCGGCGGCGTGTGAGGCGCGGGCCGCCGTGGAAGCTCGCGCCGCGATCCCGAGCAGCCGGCGCCAGAGGCCCGCGGCTCGCCGCCGACCAGCGCCGCGCCCCGCCCCCTCGGCACGCAGGCCCCGCGCGAGCTCGCGTATGCGCGCTCGTCCTCGCCGGAGCGTCCGTTCGGCCTGCGGGGACAGGGCGGGCGGAGGCCAGGCCACTGGGGTACGAGGGAGGGGCCGCAGCCGCCGCCGTGGCTGCCGAGGGCGAGGAGCATGTCTGCAACTCGAGCCAAGAAAGTGAAGATGGCCACCAAATCGTGCCCCGAGTGCGACCAACAGGTGGGCGCCGGGGGCCGGGCGCGCGGGACGGCGGGGCGGGTGCGCGCGGGCGGGCGGCCGTTGCGGGGCGGCAGTTGGCTGTGGAGAGGCCGCCTCGCCGGGGTCCCGGCGGCCGAGCGATTGCCGGGGAAACCGGGGCCACAGCCGGCCGGTCCCACCTGGTGGCGGCCAGACAGGCGAGTCCCTGGGTCCTATGGCTCGGCCGCGTGGACGGGGCGTCTGTCGGGACCGTCAGGAGTCGCCTCCCGGTCTCCGGGTGACAGCGGCGGGAGCCTGGGGGCCGCAGCGCAAGCGGACAAGCACGGCCCCTTCTCGCCCCGGTCGGCCCCGGCGAGAATGCCCGGTGCCCGACTCCGAGTCCAGGCCCCTGGCTCGGAAAGCCCCTCCTGCCACGCAGGGTTGCTTTGTCCCATTTGAGATGTGCACGGTGGATTCCCCCCGAAACTGTCCCCCCACGACCTGGGCGGACGCTTACTTGTGGCAGAAGGGGCCGCAGCGTAATGATGTTTTTCTTTTAAATTTCAGTAAATTGGTGATATTTATATGCTTTTAAATT
>RJWJ010008799.1:0-52185 GCA_004363605.1 Indri indri
TGAAGAATCACTGCCCCCCTTTGCCTCCCAGATCATCTCCTGTGTGATGGGGGCCCTTGGGCACCTCAGTCTTTATCTGGGACAAGCCTGTGGGACAGGTGCCAAGTGCATCTGAAGGGCACCATTACGACGTCTCTCCACCAGGAAAGTGGGCCTTTGCTAAATTTCATTAACTGTGGACATTTTCTAAGTAATTCAGTGTAAGAGGAAAAGCCACAGCTGATTTGGCTTTAAATGCCATTCTTGAGGATAATGCTAGGCATGTCATATCTATTCAAACATTTTGATGAGTGAACTAAGGAAAAAATGGCAAATGTTTTTATCCCTCAGCCTTATGAGATAACTGTCTGGCCCAACATGGATTTCATTAGGCCACAAGCCTCGTCCTTGCCTTATCCTGTTCCAACTCAAGGCGCCCTAAATCCAGCCCTTGGCATTTCTGCACTGCCCACTGCTGCCTCTCCCACTGAGCCAGGACTGAAAATCTCACCTCCCAGCAAAGCAGACGAAGCAGCAGCAGCCGCTCTAATGACATCTGAACACAGGCCACACCGAGTGAGGCCAGCCAGGCAATCTGGCTGTGCCCACGTTCTCAGCCTGCCTGTGTCCTCCGGGGCCACTGGAAGCAACCCTTCAAAACATGGGAAGGAAGACCTGCCCGTCTACTCACTTCCAACCCTACGAATCTGAGAAACTTCTCTGCGGGGGCCCACGCTTACTTCCTCGGTCCCAGCACACAGGATGATCTCTGTGTTTCGGAAGGAGACTTTCATCACCAAGATACAGCCTCTGTGTGTCTGTTTCATGCATGGCCACGCTGCAACAGGACACACGCATAGATAAGAGTGAACAGCATGGTCAGACGTGTGGGTTTCATGCGGAAGTAAAATGGATTACACTGCTACAAGAGATTCTGAAGCATCTTTTCTGTTTAAAGACTAAGCTATATGCATTTGTCAGTTGTGAGAAATATACCACAATAATGTAAGATGTTAACAACTGGGGAAACTGGGCATGGGGTATATACTGTCTTTGCAGATGATCCATAAATCTGAAACCATTCTACAATTTTAAAAAAAGTTTATTTAAAAAATAGTGTTAGGATTTCCCTGATGATTAGAGATGTTGATCATTTTTCATATATAAATCCAAACCACAATGAGATATCACTTAACTCCAGTGAGAATGGCCTTTCTCAAAAAGTCCCAGAATAATAAATGTTGGTGTGGATGTGGAGAGCTAGGAACACTCATACACTGCTGGTGGGACTGCAAACTAGTGCAACCTCCATGGAAAGCAATATGGAGATACCTCAAAAAGATACAAGCAGAACTACAAGTTGATCCAGCAATCCTATTACTGGGCACATACCGAAAAGAACAAAAGTCACTCTATAAAAAAGACATCTGCACTAGAATGTTTATAGCAGCACAATTCATAATTGCAAAGATGTGGGAACAACCCAAGTGCCCATCAATACATGAGTGGATTAATAAAATGTGGTATGTGTATACCATGGAGTACTATTCAGCTATAAAAAGCAATGGTGGTATAGCACCTCTTGTATTCTCCTGGATAGAGCTGGAACCCATTCTACTAAGTGATGTATCCCAAAATGGAAAAACAAGCACCACATGTACTCGCCATCAAATTGGTGCTAACTGACCAACACTTATGTGCACATATAGTAGTAACATTCATCCAGTGTCAGGCAGGTGGGAGGGGGGAGCAGGGGATGGGTATATTCACACCTGATGGGTGCAGTGCACACTGTCTGGGGGATGGACATGCTTGAAACTCTGACTTGGGGGGGAGTAAATGCAATATATGTAACCAAAACATTTGTACCCCTGTAATATGCTGAAATTAAAAAAATGTAAAATAAACAAAAACAAATGTGTTAGCGACAGGTGCAGGCTGGCATGGCTAACCACAGGAAGAGAAAAGGGGCAGACATGACGAGGCCAGTGAGCATTTAGAACCAAACCCAAAACAGCAGGAACTTGAGGGTGGGGACTCTTCCTGGCCAGGCACTTTCTACTCCATGCTGACAAGCTGCAGTAAAAGTTGCTGGTGTGGCAGCGCTGTGTGTCCGTCGCAAGGGCCCTGCCCGTGACTCTTCAAGCAGGGAGCCAAAGCACTAGCACAGCTCCCCTCGGAACATCAGCCCTGACAATAGTCAATCTATTTTCTCCCAGAGCTTTTTTAGGCATAGTTTTTTCACTTATTTTTTAAAATTTGAAAAATGTTGTATATATGATGTTGAGTGCCATCTTTTAAACTTGCATCCTAAAGTCAGATATTATCATAGGCTACTTGAAAATGCTATTTTTAGTGACCTGATCACGATCATTAAAAATATGTATAATAGTTTAATTACACATATCCCTGTGTTGAACACTTAAAAATTAAAAAACAAGGGCAAAAAAGCTTCATGGAAAGCTTTGGTGACATGTAGAACCACACTGTGCCAGAGTATATTAATATTTCCTTCCTTGTCTAATGTGCTGAGGTGCATGACCTCTCCAGATTGGGTTGCTCGTGGTGAATTTGGCCTGGTTTTCACCACCTGAGTTAATGTCTTTATAATGTTGAATGATTCTGTGATCTGACTGCCCTCGGAATGGTATCCAGAAGTTTCTGCCTGTCACTTAAACCAAAGGAGGCATAAAAACTACTCAAAGGACAACTCTTACAGCTGGAGTGTTGTACCCCTCAAGCCCAGACACTGTCCTAGGTGTGCATTAGTGCCAGTCTCCAAGCACAGTAGCCTAGAAGCTGGGGGCTGGGGACTCAGCCTCCCACAGGCAGCTGAGAAAGGGAAGTCAGACACCAGGGCAATGGCCTTGGCCCCAGAGACTCCCAGCAGGTTACGTGCATGGCTCTCATTAGTGGCTCTGGCACCCAAAACTGTCGCTCAGCATGCCTGTGGCCGTGCTCACGGCTCAGTGCAAACACAGGATAAAACCAGTCCTCCAACCCCTTGCGAGCAGGCAGAGGGGTGGTGAAACCAGCTGCAGGCTGCTGCCACTGGACTTTGCTGGGCATGTCACAGAGAACACAACTGCCACGTGTCAGCCAGTCCAGGACAGTGATAAACCCTGGACTGTCTCTCCCACTGAGACCTCTGCACAGGATCATGTGGTCTGGGTGCCAGAACCATCCACCCGCTGGCAAAAACCCTCTTCCCCCTTCCAAGGTAAACTGCTGTCCTGGCTACTTAAAATTGCCACTGACAATTTTGCTTTTATAATAGGCCTGGCAGATACTGTGTCCCAGTCTTGGGTGCAATTTTTGAGGGATAAAAATTATATGGGACTCCTTGTAAAGGCCCATCTTGTGCCTTGATGGGATTTGCCTTCTTAGTGACACCCCTTTCTCCTCAACCCCGGAGCTCTCAAGAACTGTCCCGGGTGCAACACCAGTGAGCTGTATTTCTCGAGGCTCATTTTTTTCCTGGCCATTCTAAATTTGTATGGGGCAGAGATTGTTTCTCAGGGCGAGTTATAATCTACAGTAACCGTTACCTGACAAGAGTCTTTTAAGTGGAATTGCTCTCGTTACTGCTATAATAAACCCATCAGGAAGATGAAAAGCCAGCCATTACAGCCTCCTCTCCTCTTCTTTTCAGGTGGGAGTCTCATGCGTAGAAAGTTTTACAGCACATTAACATTTTTAATGTTATCCCAGATTTGCAGTTTTAATAGCGAGGAGAGCTTTTGAGAGCTGGGTGGAAAGCCCTGTGGCTGGAGCTGAGCTGTGCCTGGCCAGGGTCCTCCTCTCCCGGCAGGCAGCGGCGCTGTGGCCTGTGGAACCCCCTCCTTCAGTGCCTCCCTGCCAAGCGCCAGCGCAGACAGTACCTTGTCAAGGAGTCCCTGGGCCTGCAGAGGGTGAGAGGGTCGGGGTGGGGCAAGTCTGTCAAATAAAGGATGGGGCTGGGTAGCTCTCGGATCAGGATGTCAAACAACCCACCTCATAATGTAATTGACTTGGAGCCACTGCCTCTATCACAGTGTTAAGAAGGATTCTGTGCTTCATCTGTGCTTAGCAGAAAAGAGTAGCACGCGTACCATGGGTGCAGGGGTGAGGGAATCCAGGTGCACTTGCCTCTCAGCCCTGAATTTGCCATCCATGATCCAGGAAAGCAGATAAAGATAGAAAACATTAGCAGATGCCAGATAACGAGCCTTGGGGCCTACCTATGCCCTGGGACCTGCAGGCCTCCCCTAGGATCCAAGGGTGATTGTCTCACTTGGTACCAACATGCTGCTGCATGCACCACAGTCTTCCAGTGGGGAGAGCAGCCCCGGGGTGGGAGTTAGGAGGTCTGAATTCTCACCCCTCATCCTTTCATTTTATTCAACGACAACTTAGTGAGCATCTGCTCTGTGCCATGCCGTGAGCCAGACATACTGCCGACAAAAGGACCAGGTCCTGGCTTTGAAAAATGGCTGGGCTGACTTTGTCTTCATTCGTCTCATCACCACCCTTGTACCTTTTCACAGAGGTGCCTTGGGAGGCAATCTCTACGCATTCATCCACTCCACAGGAACACACAGAGATGACGACGGGTCAGACACCGGGCAGGAGCAAGGCACAACTCGACCTTCTAGAGGCTTAGAGTGGGAAGGCAGTTTCACAGGATGCTGCGGGAGGCCCAAGCTAGCCTTGTGGGCAGCAGCATACCCTGACCCCGGACGTTCCAATCAGCTCGGCGTACCGGGCACACCTGAAAGGCCCTCACTGTTAAACCTGTGCACTGGCCCCACAGAGCTCCATCCTCTCTCTCCAGTGAGCCGAGGACAAAGCACTGGACTCTCTCTTCACTGGAGAGCCCTCGGGGTTTGGTTGGGAGGAAAGCAAATGTTCACAGAGTTTTAGGAACAAGCAGCTAAGTGAGGGTCTACCCACAGTGCACCCTCGCCCCCTCCCAAAGATGAGGTTCAGTCCGCTCGATACTGCTGAGGGCACATGGGAGCCCTAGAGGCAGGCCGAGGGGGGAAGCCACCACTGCTGGCCGAATGTCTGCTCCTCCCTCACCACCTCTCCCTGCAGGCAGTGGGGGTCCCACCCAGGGCTGGCGGAGAGAAATGACAACAACCCCAGGCACAGAGGAGAGGGGACTAGAATCCAATCCATAGCCCCAAGGAGTAAGAAGCCTGCCTAATCCTGCCTAGCACATGCCCTGGCCCAAATAGCCACAGAGGCTCCAACCTTGGGGACCAAGGCAACCCATCATCTCATTGCCGGCCTGGGGGCACCTTCTAAGGAGAGAGCCATGAATGCTCCTTTACCCACGACAGTTGATCGAGTGGAATTATTAACAACAGTTCTCATGCATAAAAGTGTCCTAGTTTGGATCATAAATTATAGGTTTATCCTGCTTAAAGGGAGAGTGGCCACCAGTCAACCTTTCTGCCAAAGAAAGACCTACCTTCTAGGTGGTGGTCCTGCTTCCCAGAGAGCGAGGGTCCTTCTCTGCACAACACACGTGTCCACACCAGAAGCACCTAGTCTGCCCTGGCCTTCAGATGCACAGGTTGTGTTCCTCCAGTGGGTCATATTTCTCACTCACCCTGAAGCAGCCCACCCCACCCATCACCTGGTGAGGTGTCCTCAGAGACTCTCGTCCCCAGCTCCATTCTAGCTCCCACCACACTGGTGCCATTGCTGGGATTCGCGTGCCCTTGCTGTGGGCTCAGAGTGCCTGTCCTTGTCTGTGGGACTCACCCAGTCGGGCAGGATGAATTTGTGGAGAAACCCTGCCTGCTTTACTCACCCCTCTGTGGCCTCATCTCACTCAGGGTCTGACGCATGGGAAGAGCTTCTAAGCGCTTGTTGAGAAGATGAATGAATGACTGTTTCCTTGTGTCTTCAGAGTGCTGGAGCCATTTCTCTCACTGTTTTGTCCCCAGCACCCACACAAGGACCTGACCCAGAGTGTACAGCTGGCAAACACTGCTGAGTTGGCTGGCACGTGGACCTGGGAAGCGGTATCCTGCGGGGACGCGGGCAGGAACGCGCACGCTGAGGTTTGCATCGCAAACCCGTCTGCAGGCAGCAAATTCTTCCTACAGCCGGAGTCAGCCTGGTTAGTGCACACATAGCTGCTTAGCACCAGCAGTCGACCACTAGGGCTTCAGGATTTTCTCTGCCACTAAGGAGCTGCGTGACTTTGGGACAACCGCTTAAACTTTCCAAACCCCAGACGTTAAAAGGTGAGGATGATGTGCCTTGGTTTACCCCAAGATAACAAACAATCATACCATTCTCCTTCCTCTCCACCCAAAATCAGCCACAGCTCCCTGTTGCTCACAGGATGGTTTGGAGTTAAAGGTCTTGCAGGATCCTGGGCTGAGGGTCGGGTGCAGGAAGCCACAGGCCTGTGTCCCTAACCCTGCCCCCCGCCTGCTGGGCTTTTCTCTCCCACAAGCAGAGAGCTTTATCCTTAAATGCTCAGCGCACACACATGCTGTGACCTCCATGCTCCTCCCTTCTTCTCCTCTGTGGAGGTGAACTCCTCTCTCTGCGACCACTGCCCTTCACACCCGCCGGCTCCGCACCTGCTCCACACCTGCTCGTGCATGGCTAGCTGGGCGCTTCTCCCTGTGTGGGGACGTGGGGAGGCAGCCATGGGGCCATGTGCATCCTCAGGCGGCCTTGGCTGTAAATGCTTGGTGACTGGCATCTCCAGCCACGTTCCCTGTGTGTGGCTTGACCCGTTTTCTCCCATCCTGTGACTTGGAAGGTGGAGTTTGGGGTCGGGCAAGACCTGCGATCCTCCATCCCAGCTGCCGCACCCAGGGGGGCAGGGCTGACCGTGAGGCATCCAGCCCAGGCAGGGCTGGGACCAGACCCAGCTCCCCCCACACCCCAGCCTCTTTCGGATTCACCACGGGGCCTGTTGTTCTCTGTAGAAAATGGAAAATCATCGACCACAGCCCTCTTGACAATGATCTTTGTTGTGACTTTCATGAGACACTGCTTCTTTTTTTCCTTCCTTTTTGACTGCTAGTTCAATGGCATAAATGGATTATTTGTTAAGAGAAAATAAGCACCTCGCAGCATAAACTGCAAAGCCCACCCTGGTTTAGGAGAATAAGAATCATTTTGAGCAGCCCTAGCTTCCTGGAGCAACCCCTGCCAGACCGTGCCGGGCCTGACCCTGCCTTGGAGCTGTGCCCACAGCGTGCGGGGCGGGGCAGTGCCCTGCCGCACCCGTCTCATGGCCACCCGCTGCTGGGAGTGCACGTCACTGGCAAAGGATGGCCAGAGACTCCGAGGGCCACCTGGAAACTGAGTGCAGGCTGTTCAGGGCAGCTATACACAAAGATGGGCGCCCCGCCACCAGAAGGGCTTGCGTGCTACAGCCTGAGCGCCCCACACTCCTGCTGCTCGGGGCTGTCACAGCTGAGCAAGGGCCCCAGAATGAGAGACACAAGACTGCTTGGGTCAAAGACACTGGGACCAGCAGGCTTGAGGCTCCAACCTCCCTTTAGGAGATGTGACTTTTCTGGAAAGGGCCTTAAAGACGAAGGAGATGAGGCCCAGGTAGCTGGAAAAGTCAGTGTCTTGGACTAAGTTTGAATCCATGTCGGGGTGTCCTTCCCATGCCCAGAAGGGCAGTGGAGAAATTGCTGCCAGGGCTCTGGGCTGGGAAGGAAATATTGGCGACTTCAGGGTGATTTCCTCCCAGTGTCTGAGACGGGATTGTCCCACAGGCACGGAGCAACTGCGGAAAGCAGAGGTGCCTGCCTGCTCAGCCCACCGGGCCATGGCTGCTCTCCTGCAAAGGGCCGCCGTTCAGGCTGCGCCCCGGCTGGGTCTTTCATGCCCGCTGACCCCCACATTTCCACTGGGAAAAACTGGAAGGTACCAAAAGACAGGCTGAGTAATTCAGACAGGATGGGCCGGAGGACGTGGGGCTGAGTGGCCAGCCAGGCTGAGGGCAGTGGAGGCAGGGCAGGGAGGGGGGGGGCCCAGGCATGAGACCCCAGCCCACGCCCTGCCACTGCCCAGCATAGCCTCGGGCAGGAGGATCGAAGCGGACCACGCATGGGAAAGCAACACACTGCGTGTATAGGTGATGACATTCTCAACTGGTTCATAGCCAGAATATTTTTTAAATAAAATAATACTTCAGAAACATTCAGAAGCCATTCTGCAGAATGCTTAAACCGAAAAGGATTATAACTGAATAACTAAATGAGACCATTGCCCCAAAGGTATTCTCTAATTGCTCCCAAGAGACAGCTGAAAACTGCTTTAAAAGTGTCTCTTTAGCAAGCGTGTGCCTGCACTGTGAATGATGCTGTGTGTAAAATAAAGACAGAAAGGGCCACAGTGATGCACAGACAAAGCCGCCCAGTGGAAATAAACAGAACGAGGACCCAGGAAAGTTAAAATTCTCAAGCACCGTAACCTCACTCATTCTCCTTTGCAAAATTGACCGAAAAAGATACTAGTTAAACCACAAAATTAACATGTCTCTTCCAATATCGAACATGTTTCGTTATGAGAAAAATCATCCTGTCTGTTCCTGCATTTTGTGTACTTAAATTTATAACTTCATCAGTAAAGTTCTGGATTTGTGACCCAGGGGTTTGTTAAAATTGAATAAATATCTTTGCTGTGAAATAAAAGAGTGGAAACTAAATAGTGATTGAAATGAGCTTGGCAGGGGAGAGCCAGGTGGGGAGAGGAGACAGTAAGAGGGGGCTCCAGGGAGCAGGGCGTCAGCTAAGGGCTGCCTCTGGGTGGCCCGGAGCCCCCAGGCAGCAAAGGCAGATTTAATTAAGGGCTTTGCAGACGCACCCTGACAGGACATGCCAACTGATGGCCGTGCTTCGAGGAAAGGCACCCTGCAGTTTTTCTCACATACAGGCTTGTCAAGATGGTGAGAAAGCAGAGAATGGTCTTAAAGGACTTAAAACCAGCACAGGAGGACATTTTCTGGAAAGCCAGATCTCTAGGGCCTGCCCATCGACTCCTGAGCCCATCATTCTTTGTGTGTGTGTGGTTTTAACAGCTTCAATGAGATATAACTCATGTACAATAAATCCACTTAAAGTGTAAGAGTCAGTAGTTTTTAGTACAGCCACAGAGTTGTGCAACCACAACCACAATCTGTTTTAGAGCATTTCCATCACCCCCCAAAGAAACCCTGTGTTAGCAGTCACTTCCCCAGCCCCCATGCTCCCCCACACATCCCAGCCCTGGGAAAACACTATTCTACTTTCTGTCTCTATGGGTTTGCTCATCTGGACATTTTGCAGACATGGAAGTGGACACACGTGGTCCTTTGTGGCTGCCTTCTTGCCTGCAGCATCATGTTTTCAAGGTTCGCCACTGTTGTAGCGTGAGTCAGTACTTAATTTCTTTTTAATGCTGAAAAAATTTTATTATATGGATATACCAAATTTTATTTAACCATTTATCAGTTGATGGACATTTGGGTTATTTCCAGTTTCTGGCTATCATGAATAATGCTGCTTCAAAAATTCATGAGCAATTTTTTTATGGACAAATGTTTTCATTTCTCTTAGGTATATACCTAGCAGTGGCATTGCTAGGTCATATGGGAATTGTATATTTAACTTTTGGAGGAACTGCCAAACTGTTTTCTACCAAGGCTGAACCATTTTATATTCCCACCAGAAATGTATGAGGGTTCCTGTTTCTCCACATCCTTACAAACATATGTTCTTTTTATTAGACCATCCTAGTGTCTGTGAAGTAGTATCTCATTGTAGTTTTAATTTGTATTCACTTAATGACCAATGATGTTGAACGCTTTTTCACATGCTCGCTTGCCACTCACATATCTTCTATGGAGAAATGTCTATTCAACTCCTTTGTCCATTGTTAAATCGAGTTGTTTGTCTTTTTGTTATTGAGTTGTAGGAGTTCTTGATATATTCAGATACATAATGTGCAAATATTGTCTCCCCTTCTGTAGGTTGTCTTTTCACTTTCTTGATAATGTCCTTTCATGCTCAAAAGTTCTTAACTTTGATGAAGTCCAATATATCTTTTTCCTTTGTACTTACACTTTGGTATCAAATCTAAGAATCCGTTGTCTATCCAAGGTCACAAAGACTTATTTTTATATTTCTTTGAGTTTTTAGTTTTATCTCTTACATTTAGTTCTATAATCCATTTAGAGTTAATTTTTGAGTATGGCATAAGGTAGGGCTCCAAGTTCATTCTTTTGTATGAAGATATCCAATTGGTCCAGCATTATTTGTTATAAAAACTTATTTTCCCCATTGGCACCTTTGTCAAAAATCAACTGATCATAAATGTAAGTATTTAATTCTGAGTTGTTAATGTATTTTGTTGATCTCTATGTTTATCTTTATGCTGTATTACACTGTCTTGATTGCTGTCTTTTGTAGCAGATTTTTAAATTGGGAACTGAATCCTGCAATTGTGTTCTTTTTCAAGACTGTTTTAAAAAGCTATTCTGAGTCCTTATAGTTTTGTATGAATTTTAGGATCAGTTTATCAATTTATAACAAAATAACATCTGGGATTTTAATAGGGATTGAGTTGACTGTAGACCAATTTGAGGAGTATTGCCATCTACATAATACTAAGTGTTCTGATCCATGAACACAGGATATCTTCTAATTTATTTAGATCTTCTTTTATTTCTTGCAACAGAGTAGTTTTCAATGGAAATGTCTTGCATTTCTTTTATTTAATTTATTTCTAAGTATTTTATTCTTTTTGATGCTATGGCTAATTTAATTGCATTCTTAATTCCATTTTTGGATTGTTAATTACTAGTGTACAGAAATGCAATTGATTCTTTTCTAATTTTTTATTGTGGTAAAATACACATGAAATTTACCGTCATAATTATTTCAGGTATACATTTCAGTGGTATTAAGTGCATTCACATGCATCCATCACTATCATCTACCTCTACGTATCTTTTTATCTTGTAAAACTGAAACTCTCTACCCATTAAATGGCAGCTACCTATTTTCCCCTCCCCCAAACTTTTGGAACCCACCATTCTATTGCCTGTCTGTATGATTTCAACTATTTTAAGTGCCTCATGTAAGTAGAATCATACAATTTTTATCTTTTTGTGATTTGCTTATTTCACTTAGCATAATGTCCTCAAGGTCATCCATGTTGTAGCATTTGTCAGATTTCCCTCCCTTTTTAAAGGCTGAATAGTATTCTATTGTACGTATATACACTTTTTGCTTATTCATTCATCCATGAATGGACATCTGGGTTGCTTCCGTGTTTTAGCTATTGTAAATAATGCTGCAATGAACATGGGTATACAAATATCTCTTCAAGAACCTATTTCAATCCTTTTGGGTATATATCCAGAAGTAAAATTGCTGGAACATATGGTAATTCTATGTTTAATTTTTTGAGGAATCACCTTACTGTTTTCCACAGTGACTGTACCATTTTATATTCTCACCAACACTACATAAGGGTTCCAATTTCTCCACATCCTCACTACAATGACACTTGCTATTTAATTGGTTTTCTTATAACAGCCATTCCATTTGTGCAGTGGTATCTCAAACAATATCCACATGCAAAAGAATGAAGTTGGACCCTTATATAACACCATATACAAATATTAATTCGAAGTGTGTCAAAGAGCCTAATGTAAGATCTAAAACTATAAAACTCTCAGAAGAAAATATAGGACAAAACCTTCACAATATTGGATTCAGCAAAGATTTCTTGGATGTGACACCAAAGGCACAGTCAGCAAAAGAAAAAATAGACAAATTGAACTTCATACAAATTTTTAAAATTTGGGCAGCAAAAGACAGTATCAGCAGAGTAAAAAGGCAACCAACAAAATGAGAAAAAAATGTAAATCATATATCTGTTAAGGAATTAACGTTCAGAATACATGAAGAACTATTAAATCTCAACAATAAATAAACAATTCCATTCAAAAATGAGCAAGATGCTTGAATAGACATTTCTCCAAAGAAGATGTACAAATTGCCAATAAAAACATGAAAAGGTGCTCAACATCATCACCAATCATCAGGGAAATGCAAACCAGAAATATTATTGATTTTTGTAATTCTGCAAATTCTCTGAATTTGTTTATTGGTTCTATGAGATTTTTAGTGGAATCTTTAGGATTTTCTATGCCAAGATCCTGCCACATGTGAGTAAACGTAGCTTTACCCCTTTTCCAACCTGGATGCCCTTTATTCCGTACAGTCAGCTCCCAGTCCACATCAGATGCTGCCTTTTCTTCTTGCCATGTCCCACCTGTACCCTCTTTTGGAAAAGCTGAACACTGGTATCACTGCAGAGGGGAAATGAAATTCTGTGGTTCACTGCAGAGCACGTGATGAAGGACACCTTCAGAGCTGAGAGGTGAAAACTGATAACTGATGACCCATCACAAGTAAAACCCACAGCTCTTCCTCCAGGTGGTAGAGAGAAAAGAAATTACTTGAAGAACAGATGTAGTTGTTTTATGTATTACATAATTTAGCTTTCACAAACTTGAAAAGACAGGCATGCACACTCCCATGTTATGCATGCAGAAATGGAAGCAGAGAAACCCTACCATTGTTGGTCCAAAGGCGTCCACTCTAGCAGGGGCAGAATCTCTCATCCCCTTGGGACCCACTGAGTTCTCAGTTTGTGATCTTGACATTGCACAATACTGTCTAAAGTCAACATTTGGTACAAAGACTCATTACTTTTGGAGTGTTCAAAATTAGTAGAGGAAAGAAGTAAAAATGCTTCTACTGTAACTGATGGTAAAGGAATGAGAACAGCCAATGTTTTCAATGCCAACATAAAACAAACCCAATAACCATCATAACAAATAAAAGCAACTCACTGACTGTACCGAGAGTCGTTGTGCTTTACTGTTGGAACTGGTGGAATATAACTTACATGGTTTTCTCTCTGTCATACTGGGTTTCTTGTTTTGTGCAAAATTTATTAGGACTGCTAATAAAAACAGATGGGGAGCTTTTCACTTTTTTCAGCTATGGTGAGAAAATATGGATTATGATATTACATAAAATAATGGATGTTCAACCTCATGAAAGAATATAACCTGCTCAAATAGAAGCATAACTACTCAAAAGTCTATTCTTTGAATTTTCTAATTTATAGTGCATGGCAACTGCAAGAAGCCACATCTTCTCCCTCAGTCTTCTGGAGGAGAATTTCAGAGAAGTAGCACTATCTGCCGGAAGGAGGTGTTGGTTGAGGTATTTACTAGTAACTATGGATTGTATGGGTCAGAACTAAAATGATAGCCCTATCTCCCGTCTTCTCCTCAGCAAAGAAATACTTTCATCTATTTACTAAATATTTATTGAGCAGGTAACAAGGAACTCTGAGTTGGATGAGACACCCCGAGCCCAAGGACATACAGTCAAAGTTTCCTAAGGAGTGGGCAAATGTTCAGGGATTTACATGAGCCCCAGGGAGGGAAGACCCGATTGCTTAAAGACTGTCGATTGGCCGCTCTCACAGAGGAGAGTAGGCTCAGGACTGAAGACCCTGCAGCTCCGGCATGGCCCAGCGACCCATGTTCCGTGCAGCTGCTGGGAAGGCGACATACCATGGGCGGCTTACAGGACCCAGCACGTGGTTGGGATCCCACGAATGTAAATTCTCCTCCCCCTTCCACACGCCACAATTGGAAAACCCCAGAGTAGTCGAACTTGAGATGAAGTTTCAAACACATTTACAAGCACAATGGGTTGTGCCACATCGGCCCTCCCAGGAACCCTGTCCTCAGGACACCACAGGCCAGCGAGTCAGGAGCCTGCGGGGACACACTGGCAAACTCGCCAGAGGACCCGGCCCCCAGGTGAGCAGAGACCAGGCTCACTCTCAACTTCCAACTCCAACCTCGGGCACCAGCAACCATCCTTAAATGAGTGCTACAAGAAGTGATTAAAATAAATCGGAGAAATTTTAATCACATATGTGTTCTTAATCACAAGTATAATTGAATAAAGTAACATTAATATAATATTAAATAATATCTCATAACTGCATTCTCACACGGAGATGGGAGGCTGCTGCTAGCTGAGCCATCTCTATCGGCCCTGGATCTTGATAGCACGCTTCAGATATTCCCATCTAATTATTATTATTCCCATCTAATCTTCACAACAACCTCTGCAGAAGGTAATATTATCCCATTTTTCTGATTGATGCCAGGGAGGGGGCACCAAGACTCACAGCGCAGGTTGTAAGTTTATAAGTGGCAGAGCTGAGCCTGAAACCTGGTCTCACTGATGGGACTCAGTGCTGCAGACCCTGTCCACAGCCACACCGTACCTGTGACGGGAAGCCGACAGCATCTATGGGTCCTTCATCACTCAGCCTTCACCTAAGCAAGGACGCTTTTCCTTAATTAGGCTAATATATCATTACGCATACTCAGCAGCCTCCAGCCTGCCTTTCGTGCTCCGTGAATACCAAAGAGTCTGCCTGCGAGGCAGGGAGGGGCTGGGACAGAAGCACAGACCCTCTGGGGCCTCGCAACCCTCCGACCTCTCAGAGCTGCAGGAAAAGGCCCACCGCACGGGGCCTCTGTGAGGATTTGCTCGTCCTTATAGCTGGGAAATCTTGAAGACCAAGGGCTCCTCAGGGGCAGGGGCAAATATCACTTAAGCCTGATTACATAAACATAACTTTACTGTAGTAGGTGCTCAAAAACACCTGTAAAGTTGAACCCAAGTGCTAACAGACATATGGTTCTTTTTAAATAACATGTCATGAAATAGACTTTTATTGGCGTATAGTTTGTGAGGTCTAACACGTGTGCGGATTCATCTAACACCATAATTAGATTACAGAACAGTTCTATTCCCCTCCGAAAGTCCTTGTGTCGTCTTTTTGAAGTCAGGCTCTCTTTCTACTCCTAAGCACCAACCTCTTCCCTGCCACCACGGTTGGTCTTGTTCAGATTGCCATGCAAGCAAAATCGTACAAGGTGAGACCGTTTGAGCCTGGCTTCTTGCCTTCGGCACGGTGTCTCTGAGAGTCGTTCGAGTCACTCTGTCTCAGCGGTTCACTCCTCTGCATTGCTGGGCAGTGTTCCATCGACGATGTGCCACAGTTTGCTTGGCTGGTCGCCAGCCGGAGGGCATTCGGGCTGTTTCCGATCACTAGTGACCGTGAGCGGATCTACCGTAAACACTCATGCCCAGGTCTCCACATGAACATAAACCGCCAGTTCACTTGGGCAAATGCCTACAAGTGTGATTGTTGTGTCATGTGGTAAATGTATGTTTACTTCATAAGAAACCGCCTGACTGTCTTCCAGAGTGGCTGTAACACCTCACATCCTGTCCAGAACTTGGTTGCTCCACAACCTCACCAGTGCTCACCGTAGTCCGTGTTTTTTATTTTAGCCATTCTGTTAGGTGTGTAGGGGTATTTCATTGTGGATTTGGTGTGAATTTTTATAATGACTAATGATGTAAAACACTTTTTCATGTGCTTAATTGCCATCTGTATACTTGATTTGATGAAGCATCTGTTCCGGTCTTGTGCCCAGTGATCAATTGGCAGTTTGTTTTCTTATTCTTGAGTTTTCAGAGTTCTTTATATATGCTGGATACAAGTCCTTCATTGTATATGCAATTTGCAAATATTTTCTCCCAATCTGTCCCCTATCTTTTCATTCTTCTCTGTCTTTTGCAGAACAGAAGGCGTTTTTTTAATTTGATAAATTCCAACTTATTTTTTTTCTTTTATGGATTCTACTTTTGGTCTCGTATATACGAACTCATTGCCTAACCCCAGGTCAAGCACTTTTACTACCACATTTCTTCTAAAAGGTTATTGTTTTAAGTTATACATTCGAATTAATAATCTATTTTGAGTGACTTTTTAAGATTTAAGGTTCTGATCAAAGTTCTTTTTTGGCATATGGATGTCCAGTTGTCCAAAAAACATTTTTGAGAGAACTATCCTTTCTTCATTTTGTTTCTGTACTTTTGCCAAAAAAACAATTGGGTCAGTCTACATAGACTCCCTATTTGTTCGTTTGGAAATACTATACTGACTTTAGTACTGGAACTTTATAGTAAGTGTTAAAATCAAGTAATGTGATTCCTCTAAATTTATTTTTCTTTATCAAAATTATCTTAATTATTATAGTTTCTTTGACTTTCCATGTAAGTTTTATAATCAGCTTACTATATCTATAAAAATATCCTGCCAGGATTTTTGATTGAGGTTGCATTTAATCTATAGCTCAGTTTGGAGAAAACTGGCATCTTAATAGTGTTGAGTATCCCATCTGTGAATATGGTATCTCTCCGTTTATTTAGGTGTAAATAAGAAATCAAAGATATTTTTTCACCAACATTTGGCAGTTACGAGCACTCCAATTCCCTACATGTTCTGTTAGGTTTATACCTGAATGTTTCATTTGTCGGGGCTGTTGTACATGGTAGTATTATTATTTAAATTTCATTTTCAAACTGTACATTGCTGGTAAATAGAAATACATTGATTTCTGTGTGATCTTTAATACTGCAACTTTGCTAAATCCACTTTTAATTCCGGGAGGCGGGTGTGTGCACGTGTGTGTGTGTGTGTGTGTGTGTGTGTGTGTGTGTGTGTGTGAGTGCTGTCAGCCCCTTGGTACTTTCTGCACAATCATGTTATCTGAGAATAGAAAGAATTCTGTTTATTCTATTCCAATCCATATGCCTTGTGCTTCTTTTTCTTACTCAGTATAGTGGTATCATCCCAGCACAACTTTGATAGGAATAGTGAGCCTTGCTTTGCTCCCCATCTGGGGAAAACTTTTCATTTTCACCGTTAAACATATTAAACAAGTGTTTAGCAGAGCCCTGTTATCAGGTTGAGGAAGTTCCCATCTACCCTGTTTTATTAAAGTTTTTATCATGTATGGATGTTGAATTTTGTCTAATGCTTTTTCTGACACTGATAAGGTAACATGTGTTTCCTTCCTCAGACTGTGTATATGATGGACGACTACATTGTAGATTTCAGAATATTGAACCAGTCTTGAATTGCCAAAATAAAACCCCACTTGGTTGTGGGGTTTTGTTCTTTTCATATGCTGCTAGGTTCCATTTGCTAATACTCCGTTGAGGGATGTGTGTCAGTTTTTCACGAGGAACACTGGCCTGTAATTTTCCCTTGTTGTACCACCTTTGGTTTTAGTAGCAGGATAATTTCTAGCCTCATAAAAATGAGATGTGACATGTTCCTTCCTTTGATTTGCTAGAAGAAATGATTAGAATTGGTGTGATTTTATCTGAAATGTTTGGTAGACATTTTCAGTAAAATCTTACAGACTCAAAAATTTTTATTAGAAGGTTTTTAACTAAAAATGCAATGTCTTTCATAATTCATAGATAACCATTTGGGTTATCTATTTAGTCCAATGAATTTTGGTAGTTTGTAGGTTTTGAGGAATTGGTCCTTTTTATCTAATTTGTAGAATTTATGTGGGTAGATATTCACAGTACTCCTTACTATCCTCTTAATGTAGGTAGTGCTATCTGCTCTTGCATTCTTGATAGTAGTAAGTTATAGCTTCTCTCTTTCTGATGTGTCAGTCTTGCTAGACACATCAATTCTATTGATCTTTTCTAAGAACCAACTTTTGGATTTGTTCATCTTTTTCACTTCTTAATTTCATTGACTTCCACTGTTGTGTTTATTATTTACTTCCTTCTGCTTATTTTAAGCTTATTTTGTTTTTCTTTTTTTAGTTTACTGAGGTAGCAACTTAGATTCTTAATTTGAGAATATCTTTTTGTAATATAAGTATGAAAAATATCCAACTAAGCACATTTACTGAATCCTACAAATATTGATATTTTATCTTCATTTTCACCCAGTTCAAAATATTTTTTAATTTCCTTTGAGATTTCCTTCTTGATTCATGGATTATTTATAAGAATATTGTTTAATTTCCAAGTGTTAGGTGATATTATTAATACATTATTGTTATGTTACTGATTTCTAGTCTAGTTCAATTGTAGATTTGATTTCTAGTTCAATTGTAGGATATTTTTGTTTGTTGTAGATTTACCTATCAGCTCTAAAATTTCCATTTGCTTCTTTTTGTTTTACATTTTCCATATTTTACTGAGACTTTTATTACATACTCTGTATGACTTTAATCTTTTTACATTTTTAACGTGTATTTTATGACCTAAGATGTGGCCTATGCTGGTGAATGGCACGGCGTATTTGAAAGAATATGTGCCTTGTTATTATGAGGCAGCGTGCTCTGTCAATGCTAATTGGCTTCACTTGGTTGACGATGATGCCACATCTCTATATCCTTGTGATTTTCTATATCAGTTTTTATCAATTACTGAAAGAGGGGTGTTAAAGTCTCCCAATGTAATTGTAGATTTTCCTATCTCTTCTTTTGCTTCTGTCAGTTTTTGATTCCTGTATTTTGCCACTTTGCTTTTGCTGTATCCTCTTGGTGTATTAGCCCTTTTATAACTATATAATGTCCCCTCTGCATCTGTCTCAAACATTTGCTTTGCCATGAAGTCTAATTTGTCTGATATAAACATAGCCATTGTAGCTTTGTTTTGTTTAATGTTTGCGAGGTATTTATTTTGCCAATCCTTTACCTTTTTATATTGTAGTAAAACATATTAATACATAACATTTACTGTTTTAACCACTTTAAGTGTACAGTTCAGTGGCATCAAATACATTCATATTATTATGAAACAATTATCACCCTCCATCTTCAGAACTTTTTCATCTTCCCAAACTTAAACTCTGTCCCCATTAAAAAATAACTCCTCACCTCCCCTTCACCCAGCCCCCGCTCAACTCTCTCTACATAAATTTGACTGCTATAGGCACCTCCGATGACTGGAATCACACAGTGTTTGTCCATGTGTGTCTGGCTTATTTTACTTAGCATAATATCTTCAAGTCTTATCTATGATGCAGCATATATCAAAATTTCCTTCCTTTTTAAGGCTGAATATTTCATTGGTTATATATACCACATTTTTTTTTCTCCACCCGTCAGGCAAGGGACATTTGGATCGTTGCTGTCTTTGGCTATTGTGAATAAGGATGTGATAAATCTTGGTCCACAGATATCTAAGTCCCCGCTTTCAGCTCTTGTCGATATATACCTGGTTTGGAATCGCTGGGTCATGAGGCAATTCTGTGATTCATGTTTTGAGGAACCGCTGTGATGTTCTCCACAGCTGTGCACCTACTCACGTTCCCACCAGCAGGGCGCGGGGCTCCCATTTCTGCACGTCATGTCTGACACCCGTGATGCTCGGCTTTTTGATAATAGCCATCCTAATGAGCATGAATTGGTGTCTTATTGCAGTCTTGACCTGGTGTTTCCATAGTGATTAGTGATGTTGAGTGCCTTTTCATGCACTTATTGTTGATCTCAGCATCTTAGAGAAATGTCTATTTGAATGCTTTGCTTATTTTTAATTGAGTTGTTTAGGTTTTTGCTGTTGTTCAATTGTAGGATATTTTTGTTTGTTGCAGATTTACCTATCAGCTCTAAAATCTCCATTTGCTTCTTTTTGTTTTACATTTTCCATATTTTACTGAGACTTTTTGCCTTTTTATTCATTTTAGAAGTGTCCTTCCTCACTGGAGAATTTTTATAATGACTATTTTAAGGTCTTTGCCAGATAATTCCAACATCATGCATTGTGTCATCTCAGGTTTGGAGTCTATTGATTGTTCTTTCCCATGAGAGTTGAGATCCTCCTGGTTTACTATGTGCTGAGTTAATTTGGGGTCCTGTATGGAATATTATGCACACTGTGTTATGAGATCCTGGGTCCTGTTTAAGTCCCATAGAGACAATGAATAATGTAAGTTAGCAGGCAAAAGACCCATTTTGGTATGGACTGCAAGTCCCAACCCACCTTCTGCACATCATGAATGCTGCCTACAGCCATCCTGCACCACCCAGTGGTCAGTCGTGGCTGGACAGTGGTCTATTCAGTAGTCAAGTGCTCAAAATCTGTCCTATCCTTGTTTGGATTCGATCCACACATGGCCAGCCCAGAAGTTTTCTGCTGGGGCTAAACAGCTTCATGGGCACTTTCCCTGAGCTTCCACCTCTCCTCTCCTTCCCTCACCCTGCCCAGCCTATTGCCTGATACTGGGCTATTCAGTTCGCTGGTGAAGAAGCAGTCAATGATACCTGCATTTGAACCTTTGTTAAATATCGCCAAGTTTCCCACCACAGGAGTGGTTCTCACTGATAACTAGGAATAGGTGCCTTTTCCCTAGGAATCCCCAGCCAACAGTCACATTTTTGCCAGGGGGAGGCCCTCCCAACCCCACACGGGGTAGGTGAGATGGGATGCTCCACCTTTCACCTGCAGCTCACCAACGTTGCCAAGACTCGCTAATTTCCTTCTGTCACTACCAGGGGCGTGTGACAGAGACTTGCAAAAGATTCCCAGCTCTGTCTGTGCTGCAGTAAGAGGCCAGATAGCAGAAGGCTGGCCACACTTGGGCTGACACCGTCCCAGCTCTGGTTTCTTTGAGCCCGGATATGAGTGGACACCAAGTAGCTCTTACCTCCTCCTCTAGGAGGAGCCCAGGCCTCCTTTTCCAGACCTTGAGGGGAACCAGATCTTTATTAGTCACAGAGATGCCTTCCCTGAGCATTCCCAAGTACTTCTAACCAATGAGGGGACAGACACATCACCCTTACAAAGACCGTGGTTCCTTGCCTTCTGCCCTCTCGGCCTCCTGTCCTCTAAAATCAGCAACAATCTTTTAATCAAGCGCTCACTGTGCTCCCAGGGCTATGTACACACCAGCTCAGTGAGGACCGTTTAAGTGTGTGTGGAGGGGCTATATACTCCTGTTTCACAAACATCATTGAGTTCAAAGAGTTTGCTGGGTGCAGCTCTTAATGATCCCCGCAGACATGGGGATCCGACCTGTCTGAGGTGCACCAGCCATTGCACACTGTGACTCCCAGAGCAGCCGCAGTGCCGGTGCACTGTCCCCAGCACATGCAGCCCGAAATCCACGGGCTTCAACGCCAACACTGCTGAGACTTATGCACACTTGACCCCAAGCTGCCTGCTTTTACTTCCTTCCCTGCAAAATGACAATACTGTCTTAAACAGCAGGCTTTGCTTCCCAAAGTGAACAGTGAATGCAGAAATAAAGGTGAGGGCTGGCTGGAGTGGAAGTCTAAATATATATCTGATTAAATGAATGAGCATCATGCTACTTTGGTGTATAGAATTAATTCCAAAGACCCACTTATTGTCCAGGCTGGCTCTTGTGAGATGTCTGATATCCCCCTCTAGATATGAGCAGGAGATGGTACCAGATGGCTCTGGGAAAGTGCTCCGAGGCACCCTGTTACCATGACAGCGTGTTGTGGTGCTTGCCCTCGCTGGCTCCTGCTTCATGGCAGTTGCACAGGATGGAGGCCAGGGAGGAACTGCCCAGTGTGTTAGGAAGGCCAGCCTGATGTCCCCAGTCAGCCTACAGTGGTCAGCTCTATTTAGGTCCATCTTGGGCACAGCTTCACCTCCACCTTTCAGCAAGTAGTTTTCCTAAATGTGACTATATTCCTGCCTGGCCCCTTTCCTGCCTCTTCCCCCTCACTGCTAGCACTGCCGATATGTATGCAGATAAAACGGAAATAGCAATTCTCAAAAAAGTTTTCATTCTGTATATCAATTTTGGGGAGGTGGTGTGGACAAGGGCCAGGAACCTAACCTACTTTTTGCTCTCAAAATTTCATAAATCTCTCATCCAGCCTGGTACAAATCTGGGTTATGCCTATTAAGGTTCCTGGAGCTGTAAGAAAGCTTTTAGATTTATTCTTAGCCGTAGTGCAAATCAGTCCTGACAGAGGAATGAAACCTAACTGAGTCAGGCCGCCTCTTTTGTTCCTTTGTGTCTGGGAGTTACATGTATGCATGTGTTTAAAAAAAGTGAGGACAGCTGCAGCGACGCAAGCCCGCTAAGGAAAAAGAGGGCCCACTTTGCACTTGTTTCCTGGTCAGCCAGTGCTAAATATTCTTTGCAGGGTTATTTTCCTCTTTTCTGCCCTGTATACACTTGCACACTGAGGTGAGCTGACCCAAGGATGAGCCATCCCCAGCACCCTGGGGTCCTTTTGTCCAGGGCAGAAGATGAAGTGTATGGCAACTCAGGCATCTGCATTGCATGGTCAGTTATTTCGAGGACTACCTGCATCTTGCATTTCATGAGGACACTCACAGTTTTTTAAGAGAAAGCATGCTGAACTTAGAAGTCCCAAGATGTGGTCCTTGTTTTGTCTCTGTCTTAGTCACCACGATCCTACCTGGAATAATAAACAGAACTATGTTCCCTCCTAAAACGAAAAGTCAACGGTCCCTCGGAGGCACTGTCTTTCCAGCCAGGCAGCCTCATGTCATGGAATATGTTTGGTTCTTGGGGTATAGACAGACCTAGCACTCAAATTTAGGCCCTTTGCTACCTGCCGTGCAGTCCTCAGCAGGAGGCTGTCCCCCTCAGCCTGCTATTCTGTCTGTGCCTGCCTCAGGAGGCTACTCTGAGGATTAACACGGCAACGTGGTGTGGTGCCTGGCAAAGGTGCTCTTCCTCCTACAACGCAGACAGCCTGGAAACCAGGGTGGGGATTCTTGAGCTCACAGCCTCTCACCTGTAGGTACTGATAACCTGTATAAAAATCTCTGTCCATCCCTGCCTGAATTTTTCAGGGTATCAACTCTTACCCATCAGACCAGGAAGAAAAAATGTACTTCATTTTTATTATCAGGTTGAAAAGAAAGTTTCTAACTCCAAGCTCTAGCTCAGCAAAAAGCATGCTGTGTTTGATTAGCAATGTCTGCCCCAGTCAATGAAGGGTGAAATGGACATGTGTCTACACTGGCCTGTCCCTGAGTGATAGATGATCTCCACAAAGGCTGGTGTCCACAGTTCCCAGCACAAGGCTTAGCATGGAAACTATACCATACATGCTCATGGATGGATGGACCCATCTTGGGTTTGATGAAATCTGTCATTAAAAGATCCCAGCAGGTGTCTGGCAAAACAGCCTATACCTGCATGCAGGGAGTATGCTCAGAGCCAACAAAAGACTGAGAGTCAAAAAGGAATTCCCTGACAAAAGGAAAAATATTGGCAGGAATGAAGATAAAATCCTTTAGGGGCGACAGCTAACACAGATCAAATTAGGGTAGAGCAGGGTAAGACACCTGCTGGTATCTGGTCTGAGGAAACACGTGTGGGCACAGGCCTGTGGTCTGTGGAAACATGTGTGAACACAGGTCTCCTTTTCTTTCCTTGTCAAGAAATTGGGAGGGAGTCAAGTGCTGAGAACTTATTCCCTGCAATGTCTGAGGACTATTAATTAACCTGGTCAGCAGAGGAATCTGTTAATTCCTGGCTCCACTGTTTCTCCATCCCTCATTTGTCTTGAAGCCTACTTCACACACGGAAGGTAAAGCTAGACCTGATTTCTAAAGATGCTCACCCAAGTCCAGCAGGAGATATTGTGACCAGGCAACATTAGCATGACACTGCTACATGTGTGTTAATGTGTCCCCCTACTCTTGGGTCCTGGCATGGAGCCTTTTAGTATTTGTAATGTGGTCTACTTTATTGGCAAATGTCTTTATCAAAGAGAAAAAAAAACCATAAGGATTGAAGATGGAAACTGTCCGAGAGCCCATGGATTCTTCCGCTTTAAGGGTGGGCCATGCCCACAGCTGGGATGTCTGGCGTTGGCCTTGATTCTCACCCTGACTCCCCCAGCCCCACCGTGGTACACACGGCACACAGTGCCCTGCTTTCTACTGTGCACACCTCTGGATGGCTGTGGCTGTCACACAGAGCTCAGGAACACGTAAACATAAAAGCGGTTGGAGAGCTGTGCTAAGCAGTGGCCTGTTCATTGCAGTGTTGGGAGACACCAAGGCCCTGCAGGGGCCGGAGGCTTCTGCCCCTCCCGTCTGGGAGCTGCTGAGCCCCCCTCCCCCGCCTGCTCCCGTCCCTCCCTGCCCTGCAAAGGATGCCTGGCGAGGCTCTCACTGTTGCCTCTTTCACTCTCTTTCTTTTTCCCTTTTTCATTTTATTTGCCTATGTTCAATATCTTTCTTCTTTCCTTTCTTTCCCCCTTTTATTGATTTTTAATTTATAAACAATACACATGCTCATTTTTTTTAAAAAACAGTCAAGTGATACTGACACAGCATAAAGGGCATACATGGTCCCCTACACCCCGGGCCCCTTGCTCCTGCAGGGGTGGGTCCTCAAGGAACAAGGTGCCGCCTTCACACATGGAAACACACCCACCAACACACACATGCGCATCCACTCTGTCAGCTACTCATAAAAAGAAATCAAACTCTCATTCGATAAAAATGATTGCTTTATTTGTTGGATAAAGTTTGCTTGAATTATTTAAGTAATATTTAAAATTTCTCTTTTAGATTCTCCACAATATCCATAAAATTCTTAGGTAAATTAACTTCAGATACGTTTTCATTTTTGCATGCATGGCCCTGAGATCATGTTTTCTGCACCGGTGACTCTGAATGAAGAATGGTCTGGCTGGGTTGAGCCGAGGGCACAGGGCCACCTGCCTCCCTTCCACTTGGAAACGTGGCGGTCTGGCGGCTGCAGTTGGACGTGCGGGGGAAAGGGCTTCACCTGCTAAGCAGACAGCGTCTCCGCTCTCAGAGCCAGTCTCTGCAGGGAAGGGACCGAGGCATCCAGGGTCAGGAATGGATCCTGAGGTCTGAGCTCCTCAATCCAGGCAAGGTCAGCGGAGGCTGAGCCCAGGGTCAAAGGTTGGGTCCTGTGTGGTGCACCCTGCCTGTCAACAAAACAGACAAGGCAAATGCAGGTTCACTATGAGGGGCCCTTCATCTCCTCCAGAGTGAGTCTCCCAAACACAGGGCTCCAGAGCAAGTGAGTGTGCTCTTTCCTTGGGGGTCAGCTGGGGCACAGGACCACCTGTCTCTATTACACTTGGAAATTGAGTGGGCACAGGGTCCACCACTCTCTCAAAACAGGGATGTTCCAGGAGGTGAGGGACTCAGGGGGTCCTGGAGATTTGGTGAGCCCAACGTCAGAGGTGGCCCCCATGGTCAGGGCCAGAGTGAGGCAGTGAGAGAGAGGTGAAGAGCCCCTGGAGCAGGTGGAATGGGTGGCAGCATAGGTGACAGCTCGTGCATGGACCCTGGAGTCACTAGGGGCTCTGCTAGAACAGAGGGCAGAGTTGAGCACAAAAGAGGGGATTGTCTTTCCCCGTGTTGTGCCTCGAACCATGAGGGAATCCAGCATGGGACAGAACTGGTGGCCTGATCGCTCCAGGGTCCACCATCCCACCTCCTTTGTCCATCAAGAAAGCAGCGATCAACACCAAGATCAAGGGCTGCAGGGCTGAGGGCTGCATGAGGCCAAGGACCCCCGAGTCCCCTCTGCTCTGGGGTGAGAGTCCAGGCAGGCTCAGCCACCAGGGTTAGGCGTCACCCTGGGCATAGTCACTGTCCGTGGTGGGAAGCCTGCTGTGTTAGTTTCACTAACGTGAGCTGCTGCAACAATGAACTCTAATATCTTGGTTGCTCACACAATAGAAGTTTGTTTCTAGCTTGGGTGAAGTATGGTTGGTAAGGGGTGGGCGTGGAGGGCAGGCTCGGCTTCCAGCAGCCATCTGGGCACCTAGCTGACAGGGGCTCTTCTGTCTTAATCCTGCAGCTCCCAAGGTCACCTGGGTGTCACTGTCTGTGGGGCCAGCCAGGGAGGAGAGAATGGAGGATGGTGTGAGAGGTCTCTATGGGCTGAGGCTCTAAGTGGGGCACCCTCATTTCTGCTCTATGCCATTGGCCAGACTCAGTCTTATGGCCATACCTGACCACAGGGTCCCAGGGAAAAGCCGTCCAGCTAAAGGTGTGCCCAGCAGGGAGACGACATGGCTCGGTGGCACTGCGGCTCCTGCCACCCTGTGATCTGCATGCCTCGGCCCGACTCAAAGTGCAGAATCACACTGGAGTTGGTCGGCTCTCTCACCCGCTGTCTACATCCACACCAGAGGGAACAAACACCTCTGGCTGAGGCCCACATCTGACCTGCACAGTGGTTTTACTTAGAACACAGTGTGTGAAAATGTATTTATGAAGGCAAACCATACAAAAGCAACTTCAGTTTCGCTACAACATTAAGAAGTCCAGAAGTTTCACAGGGAACAGGATGTCCTACCTCTGACATCACTGGAGGGTCCGCGGCCCGGTGTGGCAGCCTCGCCGACCAGAGAGCGGCAGCTCCCTGACGCCAACTCTGCACCTGCCTCAGTCCCCAGCACTCCCTATTGTCCCGCAGGCCACAGGGCCACATCCGTCTACTCGGGGTGGGACAGCTCCTGGGAGCAGAGGGTGGTGGGTGCTCAGGGGGCAACACCTGCCCCAAGCCAGAGGACTCATAGAAGATTCCTGAACAGACTGATGTCGGCACTGTGCTTTGAATTCCTTGGCTTGAAGAATGGAGGTAGTCTGGGGGACAGCTTATAGACACAACACACCGGGGAGGCCCCGGGGCCCATCTGGCAGGCAGTGCGGGGTGGGAGGAGGGCATGAAGTGGGTGGCAGGGAAGGAACCAGGGAGGAAGGAGAGGCCGGGCCACGCAGGACTCTGGCTGAGTAGGAGCCTTTCCTCACCTTGCAGGGCAAGGGAAAGGCCACAGAGCGTTCACAAAAGGAAAAGCTGGGACCAGATTTGCATTTTAGAAAGCTGATCTCTTGTGCTGTCAACAGAAGGATGTACAGAGTGCAAACTAGAAAGATGCTATGAGGAAGTCCAGGTGCAGGGTGACGAAGGCTTGCGCACCTCCTGGGTGGGAGGTGAAGAGAGGCCCACTCAGCCAGGACCAGGAAGCCCAGGGCACCTGGCCCACGTCACGCAACAGTTCTCATCCCTTTCAGGACCAGAGGAGCAAAATGGCAACATCTTGTTGTCCGGAAGATTCCAGGTGATCTGGAGCCCTAGGGACTAACTCAGAAGCCATCATCACCAAACGAGCTCCTGAGTGCAGTTTAATGTTTTCCAATGGATCCTGTACGCTCAGGAGGTAATTAATGATTTGATTCATTGTGCTTTGGGGAGCCACTGTCCAAAAAAATAATCCAAGTAATTTAAATCTGCAATAAAGTAGGAATGCAACAACATTTCACGGCTGCACACAGCAATGATTTGCTAGAGAGAAAAAAAAGCATTTTTATTAGAGCCACATCCAAATAATCCATAGGAAAGCAATATTGAGTTCGCAAGTGATTTGATTACGTTCCTCCACAATAGTCCTCCAAGGCAGAGCCAAGTCCAGATGCATTTCGGTGAATGTGCATAATACCAAAGGTTCAGTAAACCAACACATTTCATCAAAATTACTCTGTGCATGTCTGAGATAGAAAATGTTTGCAGAATGTTAACCGCCTTTTTATTCAGAATAAATTTCCTCCACTATTAGCATCTGGCAGCTGCAACTGATACAAGCCCAAATGTGTCCCCTGTGGAGTTAGGATCTTCCTCTACAAGAGCCTCTCTCTCAGTGTCCCTGCTAATGGCACACGGCTGTGAGCCCTCCCGTTCTTCACACACCCGCAGAGGAACTGAGCCCTGCTCTGCACCAGGCATCCCCCTGAGCTCGAGGAGCATCCAGGCGGCAGGAGAGGCAGACCCGCACTGAAATGGGCCGGGGCGGTGCAGCCTGGGAGGCTCCACAAGGAACCCTGCCTGCTGTCTGCCGAGAGGCATGGAGGCCTCAGAAGCTAGCTGGGAGCTGGGGGGAAGGGCGGGCTGAGTATCCCAGGTGGCACCCAGTGGGCCACTCTGACAGACAACACACACACACACGTCCTTAACAGACCACTGACCAATGGACAGAAATGAAATACCTTAATCAATAATCTGTTACAGCTTCAACGAGCCTTCAAAGAAACAGACATCCAAACGGTTGGCTGCGGAGCCCTGCCTAGTTTATTTACTCCTTGGATTCAAGTTTGCTGCACGGCTACTGCCTTTCAGGCACTGTTCTAGGTGAAGGCGAGACAGCAGGAACCCAGATCCTTCTGTCTTCAGGGATGTCGGGTTCAGCTGGCCTGGGAGACAATTAGCTGACTGCTGTGATAAGAGCCATGCGGGGATCACCGTGGGGGCACTGACGCTGGGTACATGGGGAGGAGGCGCCTCCCGCGGGCCGGGCGTGGGCATCAGGAAGACACACGATGAGGTTGGGGTGAGGCGGAGAAGGCTGGCAGAGCTGGGGGAGACACAGCCAAGCCCCGGGGGCCAAGGCTGGGCACGTGCCAGGGCCGTGGGTGGAGGCGAATGCGTGTGCAGGGAGGGAGGAGGCAGTGCAGGGACAGCGCTGGACCTTCTGCAGAGCTGCGGGCCGGGACGGCGCCTTCCTCCAGGACGCCGCTCCCCGACCGCCGCAGTGGTCAGTGGTGAGAGCTCCTCTCCTTTGCATTCTCAAATGTGTCCTGGGTTGGGTTACAAATTTTACGGCCACGCTCCCTGTGAACAAGGACACGATTTCCAGGCCACCCTGTAACCAACTCAGCTGACTCGTTCTTGTGGATAGGAACACCATGCAAAGTCTGTAAACACCCACAGTACAGCAACTTGGTCCAAACCAGAGAGCCCTGGACAAAAACACTTTTGGACTGAAGTTGTATTTTACTGTACCTAAAAAGATGAAATTTCCTCAAATTTGGAGATCACATATATTATGTTATCCCAAGTTCAGCTATCGCCTGTAAACATAACTTTATTAAGACTATGCTAGATATCCCATGGTTATTGATTAAAAAAATATTGTCAAAATGTTCATACTACCCAAAGCAATACATAGACTTGCTGCAACCCCTATACATACTCCAATGCATTCTTCACAGAAATTGAATAAACAATCCTGAAAACCATGTGTAACCATAAAAATCCCTGAGTAGCCAAAGGAATACTGAGAAGGAAAAACAAAGTTTGAGGCATAACACTTCCTGATTTAAAATTATATTGCAAAGCTATCATAATTAAAACAGTGTAGTACTGGCATGAAAACAGAAACATAGACCAATGGAACAGAATAGAGAGTCCAGAAATAAATCCAAACATATACAGTCAACTGATTGTCAGCAAAGGCACCAAGAGAATGCAGTGGGGAAAGGATAGTCTCTTCAATAAATGATGCTGGGAAAACTAAATTTTCACATGCAAAAGAATTAATTGGATCCTTGTCTTATGCCATATACAAAAGTCAACTCGAAATGTATAAAAGGCCTGAATATAAGATCTGAAGCCATAAAACTCCTAGAAAACAGGGGGAAAGCTCTTTGACACCGGCCATTGCAGTGATTTTCTGGAAATCAAACCAAAAGCTCAGGTTAAAGGCAAAAATAAATACACGGACTACATCAAACTGCACAGCAAAGCAAACAGTCAACACAACCATAAGGCAACCTGTGGACTAGGAATAGTATTTAATAATGTAATATTTGCAAACCACATTCCTGATATCAAAATTTATGAAAAAAACTCTTACAACTTTATTGGAGAAAAACAGGGTGATTAAAAAAATAGGCAAATAATCTGAGCAGACATTTCTCCAAAGAAGGCATAAAAATGGCCAACGGGTATATGGAAATGTGCTCAACACCAGTCGCAGGGAAATGCAGATTAAAACCACTAGGAGGTATCGCCTATTCTGGCTATCATCACAAAGACAAGAGACAGTAAGTGTTGGCAAGGTGTAAAGAAAAGGGAGTCCTAGTACACTGTCGGCAGCCCTCATGGACAGCAGTGTGGAGGTTCCTAAAGAAATTAAACAGCTGCCGTGTAAGCCAGCATCCCTCTTTGCATGCAAGTAAGGAAATGACCACCCCGTAAAGATGCCTGCACTCCAGCTTTACTCACAAGAGCCAAGATGCAGAACAGCCCAAGCGTTCCTTGATGGACTAGCAGATAAGAAATGTGGTATGTATACAATGGAATATTGTTCAGCCTTAAAAAAAAAGATCCTTCCATTTCCACTTGCCACAATGTGGATGGACCTGGAGGACATTACGTTAAGTGAAATAAGCCAGATGCAGAAAGACAAACATCACGTAATCTGCTGTAGTGACCATTTTACTATCTATATGTATCCCCATAACATCACGGTGTAAACCTCAAATATACACAACAAATTTTATTTTTAAAAAAGGGACTTATTACATGTGCCAGGTGCTGTTCAAAGGGACTCACGTGAATGATCTCACTCAACCCCCTCAGGGTCGTGCTCCCTGTTTCACCCAAGGATTTGGGGATCTTATCTGGGGCACAGGCTGATGACTTGAGCTCAGGCCACAGGCTGCAGGGACCGTGTCTGTCCTCACTGGCTGCACAGCCGACTCCCCAGGTAACTGCCAGCCCGGCCGCGTCTTGAGCTTCAGCCTCCATCCCAGCTGAGGCTGCCTGCGCCCCCTTGCGTGCCTCCTCACAGACATTTCAAATCCAGCTCATGCGAACTGAACGCTCCCTTCTTCCTCCCAGAGCTGCTCTTTCTGTGTTCTTCCAAGGCAAGCTGGTGTGGAGGGTGTGGTCCCTCTCAAAGGGAGCTCAGCAACTGCCCTCCTCCTTGATGCTCCCCAACTGCCTGGGTGAACCCCCCGCTGCACGGCTGCCACACCCCATGTCCAGGCTCCCTGTTCCTTGTCTCTGGCCCATTGCCCTGCTCACAAACTCTAACCCTGTTCAGCCTGTGTTCCTTCCCGAAACCCAGGTGCTTCACCTCCACACAGAGCCCCTGTCTTGGGCAGACCCTGGCAGAGCAGCCTCCTGAGCAACCATACGGCAAACCAGGAAGGGCACCCGGAAGGGACTCTGGAGTCACGCAGGGGCCAACTTCCAGCTCTGCCGCGGCAAGCTCTGGGACCTTGGGTAAAGAACTTGATCTTACTGGTCTTCAGCTTCCTCTCCTGCTAACTGGCCCTTCATGGGGTTTTACTGAAGTGAGCAAATGCCCAGTCCAGTTGATCAATAAGTAAAAGTTGTCAATACACTCTTACCCTGCCTCTCACAACAGCCCGAATATTCAATACTCCTCTCTCTTCCCTCCTTGCATACTCTCTCTCTCTCCTCTGTCTCAAATCAGATTCAGCACAAACGTGGCAGGGCTGCACTCTGCGCTTGTTAAACTGCTCAACTTCATCCTCTGAGAAAGGTACTGTTATTTCATTTTATAGTTGTTTTGTGAGTCTTTGGCCTTATCTGGAGTCAAAACTGCAGATAATAATGCTACTTTTGTCTCATAAATTCACTCATTGAGGTTAGGTAACCTGGCCGAGGTCACACGGCTAGTAAGGCAAAACGTTATTTTAAATTCAGCTCAGCCCTGAGCACAGAGCCAACCACTGATGTACTTGTGTGTTTCATCTGACAATGTCTGAAAAAATGCTTTAATCCAGAGAGAAAATATCCACCTCTGCTGGCACGCTGCAGTGTGTGCCGGTCACCTCTCAGACACGAGGAGCCCGGGATGCTGTGAGCAACGTGATCACATGCGCCCCCTCAAGCAGAATTAGCATTAGCAGGAGAAAAAAAAGATGAGAATTTGGACTGGTTCCTGGAAGGGCTTCGGTCTCTAAACCTACCTGGCAGCGTGGCTGTCATCGCTCTCTCAAGCCCCCTGTTGTTTGGCGAGCAGGCTGCCAGGCAGACAGGCCAGGCAGAGCCCTGGGGACCAGACCTGGCCGTCGCTGGGCCTGAGCAGAGTCAAGTGTGGCCTGGGAGGCCATGCGCTGGATGGAGTTTCAGCTGAGTGACCTCCAGGTAGCGGCTCCGACTGAGAGCTGTGACCCCAGGAACCAGGGCTGCAGGAGCAACTTCACCGCGTCACTCACTCCACACACCTGGGACGGTTCTTGACCCTGCTCTCCGTGTTCAGTCACTTAGCAGGTCTGCAGTTCTGCCTCCGAAATACAGCCTGGGCTCCCCTTTGTTGGCGTCCCAGGGAGCTCCCGCAGTGGCCCCGGCCCCAGTCTCTGGCCGCAGACTCTCCCCTGCAGATGTTCCCACCCGCTGCCAGAGTCTCCCCCGCCCAGTACTTTGAGCATGACTTTCCCAGCCCTCCCTCCGCATGCAGCTCCGGCTCTGCACTGCAGTCCAGCGCCCGCCCGCCGCCACTCCTCCGCACCGCCCCCTCCTCTCTCGCTGGCTGCCAGGTCCCGGCACCCTCCCGCTCGGCCGGCTCCTCACTCCGGATGCACGTGACTGGGATGGGCCTGTTCAGATGCCACCTCCACAGAGTTTGTCCCTGACCTTCAGCCCCACACAGCCCGCTCCGTGTATCTGTTTTATTTCTTTCACAGAACTTACAATATGTTGTTCATTTGTATATTACTCGCATGCCCCACAGATCCACCCCCAAAGGGCAGAACCCTACCTTCCTAGCAGAGGGTTAATAACGGCTGATGAATGAGGGGATGTGGCGACGTGGCCCTTGTGTCCTCAGCGAGGGAAGAGTGTGACATCTCGGGAGAGGTGCCAGGGCCTGGTACACGGTGGGCAGGCAGATCCCTCGCGGTCAAGCACGTGGGATGCGCTGAGCCTCCGTCCCTTCTGGACTGCCCTCACTAACTCAGGGCCCTGCCTGACACAGCGCGCGTCCCAGGGAGGACCCTCTGCCCTGCCGGGCACCCTGCTGCATGGAAGCTCCCGGAGGGCAAGGGCACATATCCTGACATTGATACAGACCTGGTGCACGGCAGGGGCTCTGGCTGTGTGCTGAGCCCCCACATCAGCAAGACTGCTGACACAGAGCACAGGCAATTCCAGGCCAGGCTGTGCTGTCCTGTCCCCGTTTCCTTGCCTGGATCTCCCGTCTGCCCGACTTGTAAATGTCGGGGTGCCTTGGGCTTGGTTCTTAGCCTCCTTCTTCTCTCACCCTGCACCCCTTCCCTGAGCAATCTTTCCTCCTCCGTGGATGCCTCCCAACCTTAATCTGTCCCCTGAGCTCCAGACACCTCCCTGAGATGGCCGACAAGCCCTTCAGACTCAGCCTGCCCACACCCGAGTTCCTGATTCCTTGTGCCCATGCCTGCTTCCACCGCAGCCTTCCTCGAAGTTGTTCTGGGTTCCTCCCACGCCACCTTCACCTTTGCCTCATTCCTGCAGAGGCCCCCTGGCCCCGCTCTGCACCGTGGCCCTCACGCTGCTCCAAGACAGCAGCCAGCAGGAAGCTGGGTCAGATGATGTCATTCCTCTGCTCAAAGCCCCTCAGATCTTCCAGTCTCACTCAGAGAAACACCCAGTCAGTGGCCGTGGCCTGGTTCAAAGCCACATGGCCATGGCTCCACGCCCTCTTTCCCGCTTTCCCTCGCCAGGCTCCGGCCCCCATTCTCCCTGTGCCCCGGCCCTGGAGGCAGCGGCCATCCCTCCCTGGGGCCTGCCCTTGCTATCCCCTCCTGGACTCCCCATGGCCATGCCCTCCCATGCCCAGTGTCCCCTCCACAGCTCCCACCGACCTCCCTTTCAGGGTGAAAACGCCCACCACTCTCCCCCTCTTGCTCTCATCCCTTCCTCTTGGCAACACTGATGGACGCTGGCGAGTCGAGCAGGTGCCTGATCACTGTGTCTCCATGGGAACAGGGCCCTGGGCATGGCCGGCACTCCCAGCTGCACTGGGCACACCGCACTTGGGAACAGATGAGCGGACAAAGCTCTGACATCCCCCTGAAGACTCAGTTCTCTGGGGTAAACCGTATAAATACTTCAAGTATTAGAACTCAAGTCAATTCACATGATTCAGACCCTACTCGAGAGGAACGCAGTCGGCCTCGCATCACTCAGTGCCTGTTCGAAAGGCGCTTCCCTCACACGAAGTCCCCGTGGCCTGAGTGGCCTGTCCACTCTGGGATCCCACGAGCCCGACCCGCAGCTGGGGCAGAGCAGTGGGGGGGTGGTTGCAGGAAGCTGCTGGCCAGCTGCTGGCCCAGGCGGAGAGAGGACTCCAGGCCTTGCCCCCTACAAACTGGATTAACAGAAGAATTTTCTGTTGTTTCCATTCATATTTTTAAAATGTGCATCTGTATGGTCTACCAGCAATACTCTAGACTTGTGTTGGATGCTGAGAATGACAAAATGAGTGACAGTAGCCCCTGGACCCAAGAACCTCCTGATCCACAGAGAGAGAGAGTGGGGTAGAGAATCCTCGTGCAGCCACACGGTAAATGCTGCTACAGGTATCAGAGGGTGCTGGGCGGTCAGCTCAACCCAGGAGAGACCTGGGGGCTCACTGGAGGTGACCTCCTGCAGGAGGGGGTCATTCTGGAGCTGAGGCCCAGTCAGGGGCAGCCGGGGAGCCAGGCAGGATGCAGGGGACAGCCAGGAGGGCAGGCACAGCTGTGAGGCGGGGCTGACGGCCAGGGCAGGAGGGAGCACCCAGGTGCTGCGTTGGGCACGGAGACCCTGGGGTGCCTGCGTCTCAGATGTGGTCCCACACGGAACATCCCACAGGGGGGCACTAGTTACATCTGCCTCTGGCTTTGGCCTCATAGTCTTTGGCCCACTTATACCCTCTTAAGGGGTTTCCTTCCCTGTGGTTTCCGGCTGACATTACAGTGGGGGGCGCTCCCTGACACTCAGCTTGAGTCACTTCCACGCAGGCCCACGCGGCCCCGTCTCCTGGCCGTGCACTGCTCCATCCTCCCAAATTCTAAGCTTAGCTCCTTTTTCTTCTTTTTCTGGAGGAAAGAATACATTGCTGGTGGCTTATATCATTTTAATCCTGCTGGAGTTGAGCCTGCAACATCGAGGATTTCAACGTGTTCAAATCGTACAAGTTGAAAACCTGGCCAACTCCATAGGTCTGAAGGTACACGAGGTGATTTGCCCAGGACACCTGCCATGACTGAGCCAGGTCAGACACCGGAAAGCGGAGACTCTGGCGTATAGCTGTGAATTCTTCAGCCGGGGCTGCATCCCACAAAATCAATCTGAGCTCCAGGCTCCTGGGGAGAAGCCACTTGACAGCCTGTTTTAAACCCTTTTAATGTTTTGTGTAAGTGTGTTAGCTGTGCTCTGATAAGCCTATATCTACACTGATGCAAGCTGACTCAGAAACAGGTCAGAGAGACTGTTAAGCCATTGCAAGGATTCCGCTGAGCTGGGTCCATTCTGTAAGTGTCACTCCTAAGTTGGCAAAAACGGCAGTTTAGCTATGAAAAGCAAACAAACAAAGACACTGAGGGATCAGCCTGGAGCTCGACCTCAAAGGAGTGGATGAGGGTTTAAGGCTCTGCCACGCTGGCGCCTGTGCGGAGGCGGTGGCGAGCTACGGACCGTCTGCTTTAATACCGGTGATGGGGGACATGGCATCTACCGGCTCCAGGGAACGTCCTTCCTTCCGTGTAGTAAGAGCCCGAGCAGAGCTGAGACCTCTGTCTGCAGCGTGCGGGGCGACGCGACATTCGAGGGGCTACACGCACAGCTTTGAGCCCTGGTGGGGGCCCTCCAGGAGCACGCCAGGCTACTGAGGCAGAACCATCTGCTATCTGACCATTTGCACCTGCAAGACCTGCAACTTGAATATGGTTTAACCTAATATTAAATAAAGGCTGAACGTGAGCATTTCTTTTTTATTGTTTAATGGCTTTTTTGGAACTAAATCACACATAATTTTGTAAAAATATTAAATCTAATTCTTAAAAAAGTGTCTAGTGTTACCACCTAGAGTGCTGTTAATGTGCTACATCTATGGTGAGGTGTGCCCACCTGGGCCTGGCCTCCTGGGGCAGAGCCTGTGGGCCAGTCTGCACCACCAGGCAGAGATCAGTGCTTAATCAGGATTGGTTGATAAGTTAACAATTGATTGAATAAATAAAACAAAGAAGGAGTTGACACTGGTTTTCCTCCTAAGAAGCAAGGTGATGTGTAGCATCAGGGTCTCAGGCGCCCTCCTGACACGGAGTGCGAGGTTCAGGCGAGCCTCTCACCTCGCTGAGCTTCCTACGTCTCCACTAGCAAATGGGGAGTCAGTTCCCCAGGCCCAGATTCCTCCAAGTAGTGCTCCTCGCAGAAGAAATCAGGGGGAACCGCAGCCTTGCTCTCTCTGCAGACCTGGCCTTCTGCCCGCCTTGCTGTCCTTGTTGGACGACAAGGACGAAGGCACGCTTATCCGGCTGAAGCCTGTGGTAGAGGCTTCGGAGCTGCTAGTGGGGCCTCTGCACTGCAGTTCCTTTGCACCCGCCTCTCCCACGCCTGTCAGCTGCTGCCCCTGGCATGTGGGACACAGGCCTCTCCCCCGGGCCGCGTCTCGGGCAGGGCACTGCACTGCCTCTGAGTCCACCCACCCTGTGCGGCAGCCACCTGACCCTCAGGAAGCGCTCACGTTTTTGTTCCCCAAACAGACGGGATGCAGCTGGCCCTCTGACAGTCCGGTCCCCCGGACCATTGTTGCTGGTTCCTGGCTGGCCTGCCCCATTCAGACTCCTCCCAGCAAGGAACAGGCCCCAGAGCCCATGCCCATGTGTACCCCACATTCCTAGGACACAGACCTCTGGAGCTGCCACCAGGTCCAATTTGATCTTAAAAGCCTGAGTGAATCCACGTGAAGCCTAACCTTGCTTGAGCTCCAGGGGAGGTCCCTGTGAGGGTGACCACCAGGTGCAATGGGGAGAGGCGAGGGCAGCTGGGGACTTTGGGGTAGGTGAAGCTGTATGGGTGACCCTGGCCAGCTCTCTGTGCAGTGAGGGTGGCAATGTCACCATCTTGTAGTTGGTGGAGGGCGTGGAGTGCGTCACGCCTGGATGCTCGGGTCCTCAAGAAATGGCATTTGCTGCTCAAGCTATTCAGTGAGAGGATTACACTGACACAGGTGAGAAAAGCTCATGGTCTGTTCACACAGTAGAAAACGGCAAAGGAGCTAATCGGATGCCTGTCCCGGCTCATCACGTGGACTGAGAGCCTGTGAGGACTGGGGCTCTGTCTCGTCCCCAGCCATCCCCGAGGACATGCTGGACGCACAGGTGCGCAGGGAAACTACGGGATCCCTGCCCACCCTTGGGCTGTTTCAGGGCCCCACCTGCAAAGGCCCTGGGTGTCATGAAGCCACGCTGTTTGGCGAGGAAGGGGAAGGGACAAGAGGCAGACACATGTGGATGTGGAACGCAGCGCATTTCATAAGAACGTGCTTTAACGCTTCAAAGGCTGCATCTGGCAACAGACATTGCCAACATCCTAAGTCTGACTGACATCAGACAGGCACACGGGGAGGCTTCACAGGATCTGAGCTGGGCTCCAGGGCCAGGGTGGGACACCTAGTCCCCAGCACCAAGGTGCAAGCGCTTCACAGTGGCCTTTCTGTTCGTGTCACATAGGGGAGGATACACTGAGACAATCTTTCTGGAAATCAATCCAAAACCATGCACCAGATCCTCACAATACCCCTCATCTTGGAGAGAGTAATTTCTTCCCCTAGGAGTCTGCACTGAGGAAGGAACTGGCACTCCAGGCACAAGCGGACATGCACGGACGTCCCCGGCAGCACCCCTTAAGTAACCATGGCCATCAAGTGACCCTGTAGCACATTCAACATAGGAATTACTAAATAAATGATGGTTGAAAATCATGGTTAGAATATCTTATAATGTGGAGGACCAGTATAGTGTTAATTTTTTAAAAAGCAAGTCAAAAAATTGTTCTTATTGAATCATTCCCAATATGAAAAACACAACATACACATTTGGGCAAGACTTTAAAAAATTCAAAATGCCAATAGTGGTTACATAAATGGATGTCTTTCACTGTTTTCTTTATATTTCCTGGGATTTAGATATTTGTTATATCATTACTTATATAATAAAATAAAAATTTTCCTAAAGAAAAAGAAATGAGCTTTGTATAGTGAGATATTAGAAACAGAAAGAATTTTCCAAAAAATACAACTTTCTTTTTAATATTTTATTCTCCATGGGCTTTGAGTTGTTAATGCATCATCTAGAAGGGCTAAAACTGAGTTCCAGAAAGGGTAAAAGTAGTCTCTTAGCATGTCTTGCGAAAGGGCCATAATCATAAGGGCAGGGTCAGACTACTGTCACCATGGCCTTGGTGGTTCAGGCTGGCGGGACAAAGTGCCCTAGCCTGGCTGGCTTATAAACAACAGAAATTTATGTCTCGCAGTTCTGGAGGTGGCAATTGGGGTCAGGACGCCAGCATGGTCGGGTTCTGGTGAGGCCCCACCTCCTGGCTGCAGATGCCAGCTCCTCCCGTGTCCTCACGTGGTGGGAAGAGGCTGTGAGAGCTCTCTGGGTCCATTCATGAGGACAGCAGTCCCATTCAGGGGGCTCCTCCCTCAGGACCTAAACTCTTCCCAAAGGCTACTTCTTAATACCCTCATATTGCAGTTAGGATCTCAACAAAGGACTTTTGGAGGAATATAAACATTCAGTCCATTGCACTTATTCTAGGAAAACTTAAAAGTTAAATATCAAAACTTTAAAAAGATTAATTGAATATGTTGTATTGGTTTTGCTCTCACAACTCTTTTTTTTATTTCAGCATATTATGGGGGTACAGATGTTTACGTTACATATGTTGCCCTTGCCCCCCCAAGTGTGAGCCTCAAGTGTGTCCATCCCCTGGATGGTGTGCATCGCACTCTTTGTGTATGCATATACCTGTCCCCTCCTCCTCCCCCCGCCCCGCCTGACACCCAATAAATGTTATTCTAATATGTGCACTTAAGTGTTGATCAGTTAATACCAATTTGATGGCGAGTAGATGCGGTGCTTATTTTTCCATTCTTGGGATACCTCAGTACAGTGGGTTCCAGCTCTATCCAGGAGAATACAAGAGGTGCTATATCACCATTATTTCTTAAAGCTGAATAGTACTCCATGGCACACATATACCACATTTTATTAATCCACTCATGTATTGATGGACACTTGGGTTGTTTCCATATCTTTGCAATTGTGAATTCTGCTGCTGTAAACATTGTGGTGCAGGTGTCTTTTTCATTGAGTGTCTTTTGTTCTTTTGGGTAGCTGCCCAGTAATGGGATTGCTGGATCAAATGGTAATTCTACTTGTATCTCTTTAAGGTATCTCCATATTGCTTTCCACAGAGGTTGCACTAGTTTGCAGTCCCACCAGCAGTGTATGAGTGTTCCTATCTCTCCACATCCATGCCAACATTTATTGTTTTGGGACTTTTGATAAAGGCCAGTCTCACTGCAGATAAGTTATATCTCATTGTGGTTTTGATTTGCATTTCCCTGATGATTAGAGATGTTGAGCATTTTTTCATATTTTTTTTGGCCATTATTCTGTCTTCTTTTGAAAAGTTTCTGTCTATGTCCTTTGCCCACTTTTTGATAGGGTTGTTTGATTTTTTCTTGTTGATTTTCCTGAGTTCTAAGTAGATTCTAGTTATCAGCCCTTTATTGGATTTGTAGTATGCAAAAATTCTCTCCCATTCTGTAGGTTGTCTGTTTGCTCTTGTGACAGTTTATTTGGCTGTGCAGAAGCTTTTTAATTTGATCATGTCCCATTTATTTATTTTGGTTGTTGCTGTGACTGCCTTTGGGGTCTTCTTCATAAATTCTTTGCCTAGGCCAATGTCTAGAAGAGTATTTCCAACATTTTCCTCTAGAATTCTAATAGTTTCACTCCTTAGGTTTAAATCTGTTATCCAGCGTGAGTTGATTTTTGTGAGAGGTGAAAGGTGTGGATCCTGGTTCAGTCTTCTACATGTGGCTATCCAGTTTTCCCAGCACGATTTATTGAATAAGGATTCTTTTCCCCAGTGTATGTTTTTGTCTGCTTTGTCAAAGATTAGGTGGCTATATGAGGATGGTTTTATATCTGGGTTTCAGTTCTGTTCCACTAGTCAATGGCTCTATTTTTGTGCCAGTGCCAAGCTGTTTTGATTATTACAGCCTTATAATAAAGTTTGAAGTCTGGTAAATTGATACCTCCCATTTTGTTTTTATTGCCTAGAATTGTTTTTGCTGTGTGGGGTCTTCTCTGGTTCCATACGAAGCGTAAAATTAATTTTTCCACATCTGTGAAGAATGATGTTGGTATTCTAATAGAGATTGCTTTGAATCTGTAGATCACTTTGGGTAGTATAGACATTTTAATAATGTTGATTCTGCCAATCCACAAGCATGGTATGGTTTTCCACCTGTTTACGTCCTCTGATACTTCCCTCCTCAATGTTTCATAGTTCTCCCTGTAGAGGTCTTTTACCTCCTTAGTTAAATATATTCCTAGGTACTTTATTTTCTTTGTTGCTATTGTGAAGGGAATTGAGTCTTTGATTTGGTTCTTGGTATGACTGATATTGGCGTATATAAAGTCTCTGATTTGTGTGTATTGATTTTGCATCCTGAGACTTTACTGAATTCATTTATCAATTCCCGGAGCCTCTTGGCTGAATCCATGGGGTTTTCTAGATATAATATCATGTCATCAGCAAATAGTGAGAGTTTGATCTCTTCTGTTCCCATTCATATGCCTTTAATTCCACTCTCTTGCCTGATTGCTGTGGCCAGGACTTCCAGCGCTATGTTGAATAGAAGCAGAGATACTGGGCAACCTTGTTTGGTTGCAGTTCTAACTGGCAATGCTTTCAATTTTTCCCCATTCAGTATGATGTTGGCTGTGAGTTTGTCATATATGGCTTGTATCATTTTTAGGTAAGCCCTGTCTATGCCTATTTTGTTAAGCATTCTTATCATAAAAGGGTGTTGAGTTTTTTCAGATGCTTTTTCTGTGTCTATTGAGAGAATCATGTGGTTTCTGTTTTTGCTTTAGTTTATGTGGTGAATTACATTTATAGATCTGTGTATGTTGAACCATCCCTGCATCTCTGGGATGAAGCCCACTTGGTCATGATGGATTATTTTCTTAATAAGCACCTGGATTAGGTTAGCTAGAATTTTGTTGAGAATTTTTGCATCTATATTCTTAAGGGATATTGGTCTGTAGTTTTCCTTTTTTGTTGCATCTTTTTCTGGTTTTGGTATCAGTGTTATGTTGGCTTCATAAAATGTGTTGGTGAGGAATCCATCCTTCTCGATGTTGTGGAATAATTTCTGCAGGATAGGCACCAGTTCTTCTTTGTAGGTATGGTAAAATTTGGGTGTGAAACCATCTGGTCTGGGACTTTTCTTTTTTGGAATGTTTTTTATTGCTGTTTCAATTTCAGCCCTTGATATCGGTCTGTTCAGGAATTCTATTTCTTCCTGGTTGAGCCTAGGGAGGCAGTGTGTTTCTAAAAATTTGTCCATTTCTTCCACATTTTCCAATTTGTGTGCATAAAGGTTTTTGTAACATTTATAAATTATGTCTTGAATCTCCACTGCATCGGTCATAACTTCTCCTTTTTTGTTCCTGATGGAGCTTATTAGAGATTTTTCTTTTCTGTTTTTCGTTAGTTTAGCCAAATGTGGCTCTCACAACTCTTATTGGTCAGTAAAGGTTCCAGCACCTGTTATTTGGGATAATAGAATAATGCTAGAAAACATAGCAAAGACTCAGTATTTGCATCTTCTTGGAATGACTGAAAGTTTGCACATTCCTTGTGGGTTGACCTTAGTGACCTCTTCTCTAAAAATGAGGGAATACATGGGCATCTTTTCATGTTAGGAAACACTGCGGGCATCCTGTTTTCCTTTTTGTATTTGTTATGTAAACACTGGCAGACCCACGCCTGGCACTCCTCAGAGTGGACAGATTCAAAGAAAGGTGTACAGGGATACTCAGGAGGAGGGCAGAGTAAATTTAGATATGGGCCAGTCGCTTGTTAGAAAGAATATGCTCAGTCTCCAAACTCTACCCAGCATTAGGCTCTGTGCTGACCACAGAGAGGACCTCACAGAGCCCAGTGTTGGCCACTCCAGCATCCACCACAACACGGGGAAGGAGCAAAGCCAAGGAGAAAAGGCCATGGCATCAAGAGCAAGAGCATCCTTGACCAATGGAGGAACAGACTGTACCCTATTTCACCCCTGCCGTCCTCTGCCAGGGTGTGGAGGGCCCGCAGCCTGCTCCAGGAAACCACAGTGCATGTGTCAGTCCTCCGCTCTGCCCACACCCGTTGGGCCACAGACCCTGAGTTGTCTAGGGGTTTGCCTGAATAGCCAAGCCATTGCTCATCCTTCCTGCTGCTGGCTTAGGATTCCACTGTCTTGGATTTGTTAAGTCATTTTACACTCCTTTCTTTGCTGGCCTGCTTTGCACTGGATTAAGTAAATAACCACACGGTGGATGCCGAAACTCCACTGTGCCACCACCCCGTTTCCCACACAACTCCCAGAATCCTGGCAGCCAGGTCCCCATGCTCCACGTTTCTCTAGAGAGCCTGACCAGCCAGAGAGAAAAGACTCAAAGATACTGACATGATGGTCCTCCAAGGAAGCGGCCCCCTTGAACCCCTTCATGGGAAAGGAGTCCCTGCTGAAGAGCCTCCAAACAGCCTCTCAATGCCTCACTGTAAGTGCAGCTGAAAAACCAAATACCAGAAGATGGTCAAGGAACAAGGTTAACATAAAAATTAAAGACCAAAGCAAAGAAAGACTTTTTTTTTTAATGCCAAAGGAAATAGCGACCAAGTGGGGAAACAGCCCTGCCACCCAACCATCATAAATAGTCTCAGAGATAAAACAGAAGATGCCGTATTTAGGGCAAAATGTAGGATGCTATAAAAATGGAATAGGCAAGAAAGAAAAAATAGCTCTTGGAAGCTAAAAATAAGACAATAGAAGTAAAAATACAATAGAAGGTTCACCAGATAGAGCTGAGGACATCTCCAAGAAGGAAAGCAGAAGAATGAAAATTTGAAGAGGACAGGAGACATGAAGAACCAGCCGGGCACAGCCAGCATATGCGAGGAAGAACTCCAAGGAAAGAGAATGGAGAGATCACAGAGGAGGAAATTATCCAAGAAATAATTCAAGAAAACTCCCCAGGCTGAAGGAGACACATACTCAGCTTGAAAAGGCCACAGAGCAGCCCCCACGGTGGTCAGCTGGACACTCACTAAGGTCCCCTGTTGTGAAGCTTCAGGACACTGAGAACCAAGGAAAGACCTTGGGCAGAGGGACAAGGTTAAATCTAAGGCGTCAGGGAGCAGACTGTCTTTGGAGCTTCCAACAGCCACCCTACAAGACAGGACTCAATAAGCGAGCGCCCTTAAGTTCTGAAGGAATTCTGTACCCAGTAAACTAAAACTCAAATATAAGAGTAGAATAAATAAATTTTCCTATAGACACAGTCCCCAAAATGTATCTCCCAAGCACTCTTTGTCAGGAAGCTACAGGAAGTACATCCCACAGAGCCACAAAGGAAGCCAGACGGAAGGATTCAAGACGCAGGATACAGGACAGAACGGAGGGCCATGGGCAGGCGCCAGGCTCGGTCGGGGGTCAGCAGCACAGGCCGCAGCACAGAGCAGCCAGGGACCCTAGGGCAGCCTCCTCACAAGGAAAGATGGCAAACAACTGATTGGTCTGAACATCGTAAGAGAGTTTGGGGTCAAATTTGTGATAAATGTGTAGAAAATGGACAGAAAAAGACAAAGAAAGACAAAGAAACATAAAGTCCAAGGAAAAGAAGAAAAACAGTGAACTGGGAAAGAAGCGGTCATGACGCAGGTGGCATGGTCTAGCTGCCATGGCAGAGGCGCAGTGACGGCGGTGTGCACTTGAGGGACTGGGCTGAGAACGACAAGCCCTCACGGCAGGTGCCACGTCCATCTGCCGCAGCCAGCGGGCAGAGCTCACACCCGAGACCGAGCAGCTGTGGTGCAGCGGGAGCTTCAGTTAGAAACGGCGGCGAACACCGACATCACAACACAAACATCCACAGCCAGCAGCAATTTCAATCAGCTGCCTCTGGAGGAGGAGACTTTGGAAAAATGATGGGGAGAGAGGCTGCTCTTTTCTGAATAAATACCATAGGACAAACTGACTTTTTCAACATTACTGTAACAGAAATTTTAAAAGGCAATATTTGAATAGCCAAATCAAGTAACAGAGATGAGTTTGTTATATCCTTTTCTCTTTCTCAATTATGTGGGGAAAGATTCCTCGGGGCAAGCTTATTGCCTTTCTCCATGCCTTCTAAAAGCCCTACAAATTTCCCTTGCCTGCCAGAGAACAAAACATGTGAAACCCACCATATGGGGCGGCTTTGCCTTATGTCACCGGTATCTTTATCCATTCATTCCACACTCACTGTGTTCTCTCCTCATACTAGAGAGAAATTCAGACCCGTAAACAGATGTAAAGAGGGAGGGAGGGGTAGATAGAGGATACGCACATGGCTGGTAGACAGCCCGACAGGTAAATTCTATCTGCTAAGTTGAAGCGGAAGCTGCCTCCGACCCACCCACACTCCTCTGACTTTGCCATTCTAGTGAGCTCAGCGAACTCCAGCTGCAGGACCTGCATTTCTGTGCCTAGCAACTTCTTCCAGAATTACATTAGGTCGCATTGCCCACGGTGTGAAAAGCCACACACGCACATGCACGCACACACATGTACGCATGCACATACATGCACACACAGGCATGCGCACACACGTACGCATGCACACACGCACACACGTACACATGCACACATGCGCACACATATGCACACACATACACGCACACACATACACACATGCATGCACACACACATGCTTCCTCAAGCAATGAATGTCACGAGTTGGTGTATAAATACCCCAGCTCCCTCATCCCTTGCTGGGAAAACTGGTCACTGTTGCCCTGGGGGATTAGGTTTCCATGGTCTGTTGCTATCTGACTTAATAATGCATCATTATGGGCTGTCTTTCCCTCCTGGCACCCCCACACTTCCCAAATACCTGCCTGAATCCTCGGCTCAGGGTCTGTGCCTGTGGGGATCGCAGTAAGACATAAGGATGATTAGGAGACACCTGGGTTCTAGGATCAGAGGAAGTCCCTGGACCCAGGCTGGGAGAGGGCAGGGTGAATGTGAGTGACAGGAATTGGGACAGTGCGTGGGAGCAAGTGAGTCCCCAGTCAGAGAGCAAACTGTGCTCAGCCCCCAGCGGGCCCGGGCTGGACATGGGTTGACCTGGGTGTGTGGAAGGCAAAGGGACAGCAGAGGAAAGAACGGGGCCGGGAGGGGCGGGCGGGGTGCCGGCCTCGGGCCCGCCTGACTGGCTGTGACAGACAGCACGTGAAACGGCACCGTCTTGACCCGAGCCTCTGAGACGCCGCAGCATTGATGACGACATAAAGGCTATGGCAACGTGGGCTGTGACCAAAATCTCTGTACAAGAAGATCGATAGAAACAGAATCACAGTGATGATTCGAGCATCTCCTCACTTGCCGGGGACGGAGCTGGCGCTTACAGCTGGCGCAGAAGCGCACTCGCCGGGGACGTGAGCGAGAAACCGTGTCTCCTTCTGGAGGTGACTTGCCCATTGAGAGCAGAAGAACCCCAGAGAGGGTCATGGGAAGCTGTCGACAGCTGGATATAAAACCATGGGAGCCGGTGTATCAAATACCTATTTCTGTCTTCAGGATGGGGAACTACAGTTACTTTTGAAGGTTGCTGACATTTTTGGGCAAAGCCACAAACTAATTCCAATCAGAGTCAACACCTTGAACAAATACAGATGAACAGTTACGTCAGCCTTTGGAGCATAACAAACCACCCCAAAACTTAGCAACTTAACATAACAAACATTCACTTTCACTCACGACTCTGTGGTCAGTGGGATAGGCCAGGCCGGGAGGTCTAGGGTGTCCTTGCTCGTGTGTCTGTGGTAGATGAGGTGACGGGGATGAGGCGCCACGCGTCTCTCCTCACCCATGAGGTGCTGAGCCCGCGCAGTGGGGGCCACAGGTTCCCAGAGCAGCAGGAAAGAGCTACCCAGATCCTCCAGCACTTCTCACATCCCTGCCTGCAGCAAAGCAGGTCGTACAGCTTAGCCCGGCGTCATTGTAGGAGGGGACTGTCCAAGGGTGGATAAAAGGAGGGGAACCCCGTGGCATTTTTGCAAACAATTTACCACAAAGACAAAATAAGAATGTGTTCGGCGAATCTGGCTTTTATCTTAGGAAAATTCTCATTCGAAGCCCCTCCGGTCCTTGTGTTCTTACATGCAGAGCTGGGTCTTGGCACCAGCGCGGTGACTGACGCGGGGTGGCTCAGTTGTTCTGTTGACCACAGCCAGCTGAGTTTCAGGAGTTTGATGCAAAACATCCCCTTTTATTCCCACCTAGATTTCAGAGCCACCTGAAAGGGGTCACAGAAGAGTGGGGAGGCTGGGGTTTGTCGGCCAGGCGGGCTTCCTGACATGCCCCTGCCCTGTGCCCGTACAGTCTGCGGCAGAGGGTGGAGCAGGCTTCCTCCAGGGAGACCCCAGGGGAAGAAAGGGAGGGCCGAGTCAAGCGCGTGCAGCTGCTGCTCTCAAACTTGCGATCGCGGAGCATAATCACCCCTTCACCCCACAGGCATCGCTCCACGTCATTCTCCCACCCTGAGTAATTGTCAGATATTTTATTTCCTAACATAATGGTCATAACCATTAACCCTATCTTCAGCCAGGCGTGTGGCTTTCAAGGCCTGGTCATACTGTGTGAGGCTGCTTCTCCTTTGTGGACCCCTCCTGGGGGTGTTAGTGGGTACAGCGGATTTTGTCCCCAGAGCCTCTGAAACGGAAGGGAACTCCACGGCTCCTCTGCACTCATGGCTGACAACGAGTTGCATCTCTGTTTCCCATTCCAAATTACGTCCAGCCACACTGTCCAGCACTCCTCGTCAAAGCTTTCCGACGCTATTCAAAGCATAAAGATATCTCAGTCATAAACGTCAACAGCGTATTGACAGATGCTCCAGATCTGAATATAAAATTCTCCCCATTAAGACAGGGAAACGGCAGGCTCTACTCGAGGAGGTCGCAAGACCCACACTGAGGTCTGGAACAAAACCAGAGGCGGTGGAGAAGGCAGCGAGGCCAGCTAGAACCGGGAAGGTGACAAAACACGACCTGAAGTGCCCTCACTGCTCATCGTACCCTGCTTATAATGTATTAGCATATTAAATAAGACTCCCACCCATGCCAGGACAGTTTGCAAATGCCGTGGCAACTCCTGGAAGTCACTCTATATTGTTTAAAAAGGGGAGGGACTCTCAGTTCCAGGAACCGCCCACCCCTTTCCCAGAAATCTTATGAATAATTCTCCCTCCACTTAACATAAAATTAAATAAAAGGTGCAAAAAGGACCCTGGAAACTCACAGGTGCCACTCTCTGTTGCTCTGAGAGATAGCCGCCGCTCTGCCCACGGAGCAAGCCCTCATTCTGTTTCTTAGTTATGTCAATAACATCTCCTTTGCCTTACTCTGTTGGATCAGCCTTGAATTCTTTCTTGCACAAAAGCAAGAACTCACTTGGCCTTCAGGCTGGACGCCAGTTTTGGGGTTAAAGTTCAAACAAAGACATAAATTTATAGACATAAATCAATCTCCAAAATCCAATTTTGTCCTGAAATTACTGTCCACAGAATTTTAATTAAAAATTTTTACAAATTCACATAGAGTTACAACCATTAACATAGAAAGACCCAGTGCATTTCTCGCATAGTTTCCTCTAATGATGTAATCTTGCAGAACTGCGATGTGCCGTCACCACCAGGATGATGGCACGATGCAGCTGGGATGCAGGATGCGGCATCGCCACACTTACATCCAGTGTAACTATGACACTGGATGGCCCCTCGGGCCGCCTCTGGCATCTCCACTCCCCGTTCCTTCGCACGCACCCCCTCTGTAACATTGGCGACCGTGAATCTGTCTCTGAATTTTATGATTTTGTTATCTCACGAATATTATATAAAATTTTGGAAGAGGGATGTTTTAGTCAGCATAATTTTCTAGAGATTCATCTGAGTGCTGCACGTACCGACACAGCCAGCGCCTCGCGTTGCTGGGCGGAATTCCGTGGTGTGGACGCACGCAGCTGGTTTAACCGCTCGCCCATCGAAAGAAAGTTGGGTGGTTTCTAGTTTGTGGCTTTTACAAATAAAGCAATACAAATAAACTTTCATGTACAGGATTTGCTGTGAACAAGAGTCTCCATTTCTGTGGGAAAGACGTGCAGGAGTTCAGTTCCTGGGCTGTACGGTAGTTGTATGTCTAGCATTTCAAGAAACTGCCAAACTGTTCTCAGGAGCTGCTTGTACCATCGTACACCCCCACCAACGGTACAAGAGTGGTCCAGCTTCTCCACAGACTGGCCAGCATTCGCTGCTGTCACTATTTGCTGTTCTGGACGTTCTGGTAGATACGTCACAACACCTCATTGTGGTTTTAATTTGTATTTCCCTAATCGCTAATGATGCTGAGTGTTACCATCCATATATCCTCTTTTAATTAAATGTCTCTTCTTGTTTTTTGCCCATTTTCTAATTGGATTGTTTTTGGTGGTATTGTTTACTGTTGAATTTTAAGAGGTCTGTAAATATTCCAGATACTAGTTCTTTGGTGGATATATGGGTAACGAATATGTTATCTTACTTTGTAGGTTGTATTTTCATCCTCTTGACAGGGCTATTTTTCTTAAGAGCTAAGGTTTTTAATCGTGATTATCAGTTCTTTCCCAAAATTTTACATTTTATAATATAAAGAGTTCAAGTCTAAGACTCTTTAATTAGTCCTAAGTCCCAAAGATTTTCTTGTGTATTTTTGCTGAAGTTTTATAGTATTCACTTTACATTTACATCCATGATTCATTTTGTGTTAATTTTTATATAAGATGTGAGATTTTGGTCAAGGTTCATTTGGCCTATGGATGGCTAATTGCTCCAACATCATCTGTTGAAAAGACTATAAACCCTGCATTGAATTGCTCTTGCACCTTCGTGAAATGCCAGTTTGCCATCTCCATGTGGGCCTGTTACTGGGTTTCTTTGGCGTCCCATTGATCTATGTGTCTGCTCTTCGTCCGAGTGCCGTCCTCTGCCAAGACCACCCAGCCTTGATTACTACAGCTGTCTAATGAACCTTGAAACAGGTAGGGTGATTCTTCAGCTTTACCTTTTTTCACACTTGTTTTCACTATTCTAGTTCCATTTTTATATTTTTTTCCAATCTTTTATGATTTTCTATATAAATTTTAGTGTAAACTTGCTTATATTTAACAAAAAATCTTGCTGGGATTTTGATAAAAACTGCATTAAACCCATATATCAATTTGAGGAGAATTCTCATCTTTACTATGTTGAGTGTTCTAATCCATGAATGCCTTCTTCGATCTTATTTGGATCTTTTATTTCTTTTATCAGTGCTTTGTAGTTCTCAGCGTGAGTCAGATAGATTTGCTTTGTTAGAGTTACAGCTAAGTATTTCATTTCTTTTTTAAATTTACATATTGAAATAGTTGTGTTTGTAATTTTGGTGCCCATGTATTCATTGTTAGTATATATAAATACAATTGATTTTTATGCATTTATTATGATTACTATGAATTTACTTGTTAGTTTTAGATGTTTATTTGTAGATTCCTTGGGATTTTCTACAGAGAAAATCATGTCATCTGCATATAGGGACAATTTTATTTCTTTCTTTCTAATCTGCATTCCTCCTCTTGACGGCACTAGCTAGAACATCCAGCACATCATGTGAACTAGGAGCAGTGAGAGTAGCCTTGCCTTGTTCCCGATGTGAGAGGGAAGCTTTTTACTTTTCACCACAAAGAATAATGTTAGCCACAGCACTTTAATAGATGTTTTTTATCGATTTGAGGAAGTTCCCCTCTATCCCTAGTTTGTTGAAAGTTGTTTGTTTATCATGAATGGGTGTTGAATTTTGTCAAATGCTTTTTCCACCTTGATGGGTATGATTACATAATTTTCTTCTTCGGTCTGTTAATATGACGGATGACATTGCTTAGTTTTCAAATATTAACCATCCTCTCCCATCTCTGGAATAAACCCCAATTTGTCATGGTATATAATTCTTTTTTTATATTGCTGAATTCTATTTGTTAATGTTTTATTAAGGATATATGCATTGATATTCCTGAGAAATATTGGTCTGTAGTTTTGGTTTGTTTTTTTTTGTTGTTTTTACTGTCTTTGGTTTTGGTATCAGGGTAATAATAAATTCATAAGATGAATTTCTTTATAAAATGAATTCTTCCTCTTTTATGATCTGTATAGATTGTGTAGAATAAGAATTAGTTCTCCAATAAATATTTGGTAGAATTTTCCAGTGAAATGCTTTGAACCTGGAGATTTGCAGGGGACAGGAGGCAGTTTTTAAATTATAAATTCCATTACTGTAATAGTTATAGGGTTATTTACACTCTGTTTTATATCAGATGAGTTGTGGTGGTTTGTGTTTTCTGGGGAACTGGGCCATTCTCTCTATGTTGTATATTTTGTGGATAGAGTTGTTTGTAGAATTCTCTTATTGTCCCTTTGATGTCTGTAGGAACTATACTAATATCCCCTGGTTTGTTCCTGATGTTGGAATTTGTATCTTCTATCTTTTTTTGTCAATCTGGCTACATATTTGTCAATTTTTTTAAATCTTTACCATGAACCCATCTTTATTTCATTGCTTTTTTAAACTATGTTTTTGTTTTCAATTTCATTGATTTCTGTTCTTGTCCTTATTATTTCCTTCCTTCTGCTTGACTTAGATTCCTTTTGTTATTCCTTCTCTAGGTTCTTGAGACCAGAGCACAGATTATCAGTCCCAGCCTCTCCCTCTTTGCTGATGCAACCGTCCAGTGCTGCAAATTCCCATTCTGCATCGTTTCAGCTGCGTGTCCCACACATTTTGGTATGTTGTATTTTCATTTTTTTCAGTTCAGTGTGGAAATCTCTTTTGAGATTTCTCTTTGAAAATCTTCTTATTTAGAAGCACGTTGTTTAGTTTCCACTCAGCTAATCTCTGTCTTTAAGTTGGTGTATTTAGTCCACTTACATCCAGTGTAACTATGACACGTTAGGGCTCACGTCTGTCATTTTATTTCTGTGTCCGTTGGTATTTCCACAAGTCTGAGATATATGAGGTAAAAAGAAAACCCACGAAGCTCTCTTCCACGTCATTCCTCAGTACTGAATTCCCTGGCCAGTCTGCCTCTACATCCACCTTTCAGAATCCTCCTGAAATGGTGTTTTCTATGTAATAAGCAGGATTTTCAGTTTTACTTAGCTAGAGAAATAGGGGAAAGTCTGTCTTTCACAACTTCCTAAAAGCAGAATGTCCAAAGCATTTTATGTCATTTTCCTACTTCAAATTCTGCTCAGATTCATGCCTCACATTTTTTCTCACCCTGATAATTCCTTAAGATCTGAAAAGTGTTGGTATTCTTTCAACAGCAAGAAAATAGGCTGTCTTCAACCAGAAAATTGTGTAATTCCTTCAGCAAGCCAAAGTCAAATTAACCCATTCCATAATGTCCAGCCTCGTTTTTATAATGAGTATGAACACTTACTATAATAGAGCGTGTGCAAGTATCACAATATCGGCCTCACACCCACAAAATGAAGGAAAAAAGATATTCCCCAGCTCTTAGAATGTTAACCCAGATACTATGTGTTCCTAGAAAAACAAGTGCCAGTCCCCAGCTCCCAAACGACATGTGCCCAAAACTCAATGGGGTTCGAGGGGAGACAGGGAAGGGGAGAAATTGCTCCCCGCCACGGCCTCTCTCAGGCAGCTGTCCCTGGTGACTGGTGCCTGGGACCCACACCCTGTGCACCCAAGCCACTTCAGATGGGGTGAGTGTGGAGGACAATGAGCACGGGTTTAGGGAAAAAATGAGACTAGAAGGACAGGGACGTCAGAGGAGGAAGAAGCAGGGAGAGATGTGGGAGAGAAACAAGAGGGCTGAACCCAAACCTCACCCACATATAACGTGTGAAACTGAGGCACGCGGAAGTGGCAGGGTCAGTGTTCAGTTTAGAAATGTGGTGGCCAATGTAAGAAGACAAAAGTGTTCAAACAGGGGGCCGCAAAAGATGCAATGGCATCTGCTGTTTTCCTGTGGTCTCTTTAGTGTCATTTGATCTAGTAACTATGCACATACACTACCAACCTAAATATAAAATGAATGGGTTGGTTCTGTGGTCTCCTCTGCCTACACCAGCTTAGGTGCACCCACCTCTTCTTAACATCCACCTCTTCCGCTGC
>RJWJ010008800.1:0-52190 GCA_004363605.1 Indri indri
ATGGCAGAAATGTGCCCTACTTTTTGGCTGGTGCCATGGATAATAGCAAGATGCCATAGTCCTCCTGGGACCACATGGTTTAAGTTATGTTGTGGTCATAAATCTCATTGGTTTACTTCATAGTAAATCTACACTTACTGACATAGAAGTTAAGTTCACTTTAGAAAAATAAAGTTTTTTTGCACACTTGAATTTGTTGACTGACATAATTGTTACACAAGAGAATTGTGATTTTGAATTTTTAAATCTAAAATTCAGCTCTTCTTTTTATTTTTACCCTAAATAAATGCTCTAGATTTTTATGGACAGAGTTGCTAAAGTTTCACTATTTTGAAGAAAGATTATATTTATAATATATTTTATTGTAAACTATAGGGTACCTTAAGAAGTACTTAGAGAAATATTTAAGATATTAGAGAAATAAAGTATTTTTGGATCACTTTGACTTTATTTAACAAAATCGTGATATGTGAGGCAGTGAATTACGTAGATAAATAAGACACAGTCTCTACTGTTAATTGCGTTGTTCATATTTTTATGACTTTAATCTCTATTTCTGGCAACTTAAAATAAGCTCTGAGTATACAAGCTGATGGGGGTGAATATAGTGAATAAGAGAAAAGTAATATGAGTTTTACTTGGGGCAAGTTTGAGTTAAAGGGTTTCCAGGTAAACAGATCTAAAATAAACAGTATGAAGTATGACCCACTAATAATCATAACGGCAGTCTGTGATGTGAAAATGATCAGCTTTGGTGTTAGAAAGAGATGGATCTCTGTCACCAGTTGAGTCATCACCCTAGCTGCATGATTATGAACGGGTTACTTAACATAAAGGTTAGTTTCCTGAGGAATAAGTCAAGAATTATTAAGAGGATTAGTAATGACAAATACACCCCAAGTGCTTAATAATTGGTTAATTTTACTAATATTATTATTTTCCTGTGATAATGCCAATGCAGTATATATAACTTTAAAATGTTGGTGATCATGGCCATTATTTGAGAAGAGTCTTTTCACTTACAATGGAACGCAATATCCTATCCATAGTTTTGCTTAGCTTATTGTGTACACAGTTCTTGTCAACACAAGCAGATTACAATTGAATTGAAGAAGAAAATGACTGTTTTTATTTCCAGCAATTGTTTGAATCATGTAACTGAAAACCCTCCCATTATAAAACAAAGAGATTTGCGGGCTAAAACAGTTTAAAAATTCTTTTAAATCCGGGGCTGCTCTTACTAGCAAGAAAGGAAACCTAATTTCCTAAACAAAGAAAAAATTGAAAATCACAATGGGTAGAGGAAAAACCGATATTTGGCTCATCCTGGTAAAGAATAGGTTTTTATTTTTTCGTGGTTAAGGAACAAAACAAACGAATAGGGGTTGTCAGCATCAGAAAGCAGGATCTGGGCTCTGAGGCCTGTCCTGAGACAAGAGATACGGCTGAACCTGTACATACGGAGGTCGGTGTTGAGATTCTCCCCACTCCCCAGTAAAGCTGGCTTCTTCAGAGGGAAAACCATGGGAAATAGGTTGAACTAGAAAACATCTGTTCCCTGGCACAGGAGACAACAAGGAGGCTTAACTGTCTTGGGCTGCAAATAGAAAAATGAAGCCTTTCATGAGAGTTTGTCATCTTGGGAGTAGGATTTAAATCTACCTTACCCATGAGTCCTGAAATTCCCAAGTAAGAAATCAATGTAAAAAGTAGTATGGGCTAGTAATGTCCTTTGGGTGCTTGGCAGAAGGTGCATGGTACATCTCTGCACCGACACGTGTTTAACACAGGCCACACAACACTCCTGCAGATACATCCCTGCTGAAGATGAGCTTAATAACTGAAATTTACAAACACACAAGCAAACAAGCCCTCATGAGCAAAAACACCAAATCAAAAAGAGTCAAGATTAGATCCCTAAGACTTTCAGATGGTAGAATTATCAAATGGAAACTATGAAACAAAAATGTTTAAACCAAATAATCTATTAAAAGAAAGGTTCTAAATTTTAAAAACAGCAAAACGGCATTTCAAAAGATTAGGCAGATTTGAAAAAGAACCAAGAACAACATCTAGAGATGAGAAATATACTTATTTAAAAAAATTAGTTAACTGGTTAAACAACAAATTAGATATGGCTACAGAGAGAATTTGTGCACCTGAAGATGAACTTAAGAATGTCATTCAAAAGGTAGCATAATGATATAAGGAGATGGAAAACATGAAAGATAAGTCAGTTGAGAACTTTCCAGAACTAATATAAGATTCATTAGATTCACCATGTTTGAATCTGAGTGGGATCTATCTATCTATATCTATATCACCACAGCCTGATATATCATGATAAAACTAGAATTTCATCAAGGCAAAATAGAAAAACTTAATAGTAATTAGATTTTAATGAAAGATTGTCTTTAAAGAATAATTACAGATATCAGTAACAGAACTAGAAACAGGAAGATAATGAAAGAATTTAGGTGCTAAGAGAAAATAACTATACATTCTATATGCAGTTAAACTGCTATGCATGCTATTTGATTCTCAATGAAAGCATTTAAATAGATAGACTTAAGAAATTACACCTAAGAGAAGATTTAGATAAGAAAAAAATGATAAACAAAGAAAATGGTAAACAAGTGGAGTTTTATATACACAAGTGTTGACTGTATGAACAATAATAATAATTTCAGTGGTATAAAAACAAAGTGGAACTAAAATGCTGCTGATAATAATGAGTAGGTTGGGAGGGACCGGTCAGACTTAAAATGTCCTGACATCCCTGCAGTGGGAAGAAACTATGTTTTTAAAATAAACTTCGTACTTTACTAAGTTGTGTATTCATGTCACAGTTTTATAGGTTTTAAAGGCAAGGAAATTCTGTAACTCAATAGACCAAAAACCCAAGTAAAAAATGGGGTAAGGACTTGTATAGACATTTATCTAAAAAAGACATAAAAATGGCTAATAGACATATAAAAAATAGTTGATGTCACTAATCATCAGGGAAAGGCAAACAAAACCACAATGAGATACCACCTCACATCTGCTAGGATGGCTATTGTCAAGAAAACAAAAGACAGTAAGTATTGGTGAGGATGTGGAGAAATAAGAACTCTTGTACACTGCTGGTAGAAGTGAAATGGTGCAGCCACTATGGAAAACAGCATGGAGGTTCCTGAAAAACTTGAAAATAGAACCATCATAAGATCTAGCAATCTCACTTTTAGATATTTGTGCAAAAGAATTGAAATCAGGATTTTGAAGCGATCTTAGTCCTTCCATGTTCGTTGTCATTATTCACAATAGTCAAGATATAGAAACAACCTAAACATACATCAATGGATGAAGGAATAAAGAAAATGTAGTTATATATTAATATTATACATACAGTGGAATATTATTAAGCCTTAAAAAAGAAGAAAATCCTGCAATATGTGACAAAAGGGATGCACCTATAAGCCAGTCACAGTAGGATAATTACTGCATGATTCCACTTCTATGAAGTGTCTAAAATAGTCACGCTCATAGAAGCAGTAGAATCGTGGTTTCCAGTGACTGGGAGGAGTGGGAAATGTGGAATTGCTAACCGAAGGGCATAAAGTTAGTTATACAAGATGAACAAATTCTAGAGATACACTGCACAGCATTGAGCCTATAGCTAGCAACACTATATAGCACACTTAAAAATCTGTAGAGAGTTTCAATTTCATGTTAAATGTTCTTACCACAATAAAATAAAAAAAAAATAGAATTCAATCTTGAAAAGATCTCTTAAAAATTCCTCATGCATTTAGAAGCTAAAACAATAAATTAAAACAAAACACCCTCTAAATAACAAAAGGATCTGACAGGGAATCAAAATAGGAATTGGAAAATGTAAATAAAAGATAATAAACATGTATCACAATTTGTGGAATAAAGCGAAAGTGATTCTTAAGGAGAAATTTTATGGCATTAAATGCTTATATTTTAAAAAAGAAGAAAAACTGTAAAATAATAAGCCAGGTGATCTGTACAAGAAGTTAAGGAAATAGTATAGAAAACCCATAGAAATGGGAAGGAAAGGAATAGTACAGGGGAAAGCACAAATTAATAAAATAAAAAACAGTTCTTATTTTAATTGGATAAAGAATATAAAAAGGATTAAGAAGTAAATTCGTCTGTTTCTGTATAAAGTTAATAACAAAGACTTTCTGGCAAAAGTGATGAAGGAAAAAAGAGTAGAGATGACCTTAACATTAGGGATGGAAAAAGGTCATGGCTGCAGATCTGAAGATCTAACAGATATTAAACACAATCCTAGAAGAACACTATGATTGCAAGAAATAAATGATCATGTTTCTACAAAAATGAAACTTACCTGAGCCAACTCAAAAATGAATAGAAAATTTGAATAGACGTAACTATTGTGGAAATTAAATGAAAGGTTGAGAATATCGATCTCCCCATGCATCAATCAACACACCTTCCCCCCTCCCCTGCCTTCACCCACACTCACAAACACACAAATCCGCCTCAGATGATTTTGCAGGCACGTCTTACCAAATATATAATGGATAATCCAAATATGAAATAAACTTTTTCAAAGAGTAGTAGATGAACACACCCCTAAACACATTTTGTGGGACTAGTAAAACCTCTATACCAAAACCAAAGAAAGACAACACGAGAAAGGAAAATTACAAGCTCGTATGTCTTACGTACTTACATGCAAGATCCCTAAGATAGCAGCAAATCCAATCCAATTATGTGTGAAAGATACATTAGGACCAAACTGCATTTGGTTTAGAATGCAAGGAAGTTTTATTATTCTGAAATCCGTTAGTATATTTCTACCCATTAATAGATAAAAGCCCTATGACTGTCTCAATAAATGCAGAAAATACATTTGATAAAAAAAAATGCAATACTCATTTGTAATAAAAACTCCTAAAAACTAGGAGTAGAGGAGAATTTCCTTAATCCTATGAAGAATTTCTACCAAAAATTTATAGCCAATATTATCTTAAGAGTAAAACATTTGAAGCATTTTCCTAGGATATTATCTTCACTGTTTCTAGTCAATGTTTTTCTGGAGGCCACACCTAGTGCAGAAATTAAAAAACAGCATAACTATTAGCAGTGAAGGGATAAAATTATTATTATTATTGGGAAGGATTATCAATTAAGAAAATATAAGGAATTGATATAGGCAAATTATTCAACACAAGAAAGTTTAATAAGGTCGGTGATTTACAAGATTAACATGTAAAAATAAACTGCTTTTTTACATACCATAAACAATGAAAAAATATAACAAAGCATAGCATTTAGAATAGTGACAAAAATTACATAAAACCTGGGAATAAATTTAACATGAGATATGCAAGAGTTTCTAAAGAAAATTTAATATTTTTCACAAAACAAATAGAGGACATAAATAAATGGACAGCTATCTTATGTTCATGGAGGAGAATATTATAAACATATTAACTCTGTCCTCAGTAACCTATACAGTCAGTGTAATTCCAAGCCAAGTTACACTAGAGCTCTTTCCTTTGAATTTGACAAGTTCTTGCTATAATTCATATGTTTTTTAAAAAGGGTCAAGAGTAGTTAAGGCACTTTTCAAAAAGGTGGAGAAAACAGATATCCAGGTTTACTCTAAAGTTATAGAAATTAAGACAGTGTGATATCTGGGCAAGGAAAGACAAATAGAAAAATGTATGGCACAGAACAGTCTTTCTCACATGGAAAGAGAAAATACCACAGAGGAGGAAATCAGAGCATGAAATATACATTATTCAATAAATGGGCTAGAACAATTTATTAACCCATATGGGGAAAAAAACCTCATAAATTTAGACTCCAGCCTCACATTATACACAGAAATATGCTTAAAAACATAAATGTTAAAGCTGTAACTAAAATACTAATGGAGAATTTTTTTTTTTTTTTTTTTTTTTTTAGTAGAGACAGAGTCTTTCTCTTGCTCAGGCTGGTCTCGAACTCTTGAGCTCAAATGATCTGCTCGCCTCAGCCACCTAGAGTGCTAAGATTACAGGCATGAGCCACCGTGCCCGGCTGGAGAATCTTTTTATAACCCTCAGCTAGAGCAAGATTTCTTAAAGAAAAAACTAAGGTATAAACCTTAAATAAAAACTTTGCATTAAAAATAACAACTTCTATACAAACAGATTGCAAAAGGATATATACTTACATAAAAATGTGTATAGTGTTTAAAAACATATGAACGAATATACATATTCCTTATGGTTATATGTTATAAAAATTTTCAGGTGGATTATAAACTCCAAATCTAGGCAGTGATTTTCGATGGAGGTGGAGAGAGAGGGTAGGTACAGAGGGTCTTAATTGTGCAGTGTTCTATTTTCACTAAATCAAATATAACAAAATGTTAAAATTACAAAAAGTAAGTTGGGTGTTGATTTATTATTAATTACAATTTTCTCTATGCTTGAAATATTAATCATTTTTTTAAAAAGAGGAAAATGAAAGCAAAAATATCAGTAGAGAAAGCTAAGAAAAGGGGCGGGGCCGTGTGCAGCAGGGGAGGACGGCCATGAAATGAGTTCAAACAGGGCCAGAGCTTTTCAGATGCAGAAAGTGGAAGGCTATGAGAAGACTTGATGGAGTTACACAAAATTATGAACTTTGTGGATAAAATGAAAAGAGATCTGTTTATTAATTATTAAGTACAGGATAATAGTCGTTCTTTTTTCATTTTAGCGAAGCAAATTGAGGAAACATTCAAAGCTGCTATCACTTTATTCACTAGCAAATGAAATTATGAAACATTTATTCAAGGTTGAGACTATAAATGAACTAAATATTAGGGACAGATTATGAATGTATGACCTAAAAGAAAATTCATGGGCTAGAAAAGCTGCTATATATTAAACCTTTAATTCTGAGTTCCGAATGGAGTACTTTCGTATTCTGTTGTGCTGGGAACAGGTGCCTAGATGAGGAAGACCATGTGACCAACACAGCGATTTATAGCATCTCATGTAAGAACCCTCTCAAAAGTTATCTAAATTCTAATCATCTTATATTACCAGAGAGGTTACACAATTTTCTCAAGGTCACACAGCTAATTAGCAACATAAGACTATAAATCTGTGACTTCTATCCCAATAATTTTATGTTATATGGTTCTGCTTCATATTCCTATACTATCAGAGGGTTAACTGATTGCAAGATATGCATTTTGAATTTGTGCAATATAATTTTATTTTCTGCATTTCTTTTTAACTATGATTGATAGCTTGTACATTATTTGAAGACTTAGTTAAGTAAAATTTAAAAATTTTTTTTTCTTTTTACCCTTTTCATCTTCTTTTTTCCTTTTATTCTTTTCCTTTTCCCCCCCAAGTCTTAGTCTTGCAAAATAATCAGACTGCGTGTGCAGCTTTCATACAAGGTGTCAGAAATGAAAGCAATTCATCCCAGGCTTAAATAAAATTTTTATGCGGTGGCCTTTGTTAATTACAGGTAACTCTTCCGAACATTTCATGTTTGTGATGGGAAAGAGAAATTTTATATGGTTATTTTATTCTTTAAATGTACCAGATCCATAAAAGAAAACACTGTCACTGTATTTATGAAAAAAGAATTAAAAATTGATTACATTGATCAAATCGGGGATTTCAAAATATGCCCATTAGCCACTAGGTGTCATCATAAGTCACTATTAATTAAAAGCCAGTATGATAATTTTGTTGAAAAAGTTAATATCGAAACTTTTGCTGAGACGTAAGTGACACTTTTACAGAGCTAGATACATAGCTTTATTTTATTTATTTTTTTTCATACCTGGGATTCTCTATTTAAGCCCTGAGTAGAAAGATTAATTAGCCATAGATTTCACATAGTTATTGTCGTAGCCCATGAATAAGGAATTATAGCCGTAGTACTGGGATTTTAGTGACTACAACAGTGGGATTAATCAATGTTAAATAACGACGTCGGCCGCGTTTGGGCTCCTGCTTCCCGCCGCTGAGTCGCGGGGAGGTCGGAGGAGACCCGGGAGCTGCCCCGGGTGCGTGGGGCCGGGGCAGCGGCCGTGTCAGAGGCGCGGGTTGTTCGGGACGGTGGCTTGGTGTCTGCAGGGCACACTACGGGCCGGGCCACCTTTCCCCGACACAGCAGTTCGCAGCACTGCGCTTTCACTGACATAAACGTTTGTGTCCTTCAAATAAATGTGAATTTACTCTGGCTGAAAATGAAGCTTCAGAATGGATCTGTCATGTTCACCATTGACTTTGAATTTTTAGTCACTCCTCTCAGAAAAGAAAACAAGGGCAGAAGAAGACATTGCGGGTTCTTCTCACCTCTCCCACGGCCCTCTGGTTGGCATCTGACATTCTGTTTGCTTTCTTAGTGCCTGACCCCTTGAAGTGAAGCATCCCCACCTGCTAAGACGAGCCCATCTCCCATCGCATAAACACAAGTTAACGATCTTTCTGCCTCCGTTTTGGCTGGGCCATGGTCACCGCCGCAGCACCCGTCAGTCGCATGCGTCTGCCCAGAACGGGAATCAGAAGTTGGCCCCGTGGCCGGGCAGAGCGGCGGGGAGTGACGGCTACAGGCCACGCCGTGCGGTGGCCCGGCAGCGATGGCGCCTGGGTCTGCGGTGCTGGCCCTGCAGGCAGCGACGGCGCCCGCGCCCGGGGAGGTGGTGGCGGCCGAGTCGTGAGACAGCTTCGCAGCAGGATTTGGGTGACGTTTCCAACCTCTGGGCCTGCTAGAGATATGAGAACTACCCAATCACATGCTAATACATAAATTCCTTTTATGCTTAGGTTTTTGATTTATTTTATTTTTGCTGTAACGACAAACAATTCCTACCTTATATCCTTGCAGTTTCCAAGGCAGAAAAACATCGATGCCTATACTGTAACAAAATAAGGCCTAGCTCCCTCTCTTGCTTACCAAAGTGTCATAAATGTCCTCTGTGCTGCTGACAATGAGCTGGAAAACATGGCAGCAGTGGTCGTGGTCCTGGTGGTGGTGGTGGGCAGCGAGTGTGTGTGGTGTGGGGGTCACGTGGATGTGTGTGTGTGACAACAGGAGAGATTGCCACTATCAGAGGCCGAGGACCCAGGTCCTGCCCACGATATTTATTTATTGGTTTGTTTAAGTGCGGTATCTTTTCCTCATTCCTCAGAACAGCATACACGAATTGCAGTATCTGCAGCCAGGGGAATGCCACGGCTTGTATGCAGAACAGTAGACGAACACAAATTAATTTATGGAGCAACAGTAGACGAACACAAATATGTGAGAGGAAGGGTTCTGGGTACCTGTCCTTTGGCAATGTTTTCGTCCCTAATGCTAGGAGATCTGTTGGAGACAACCCGCCACATCAAAGCACCTGAGCTTCAGACCCTGCGTTAAAATATCTCATTTCGTATTCTTTTGACTATGACGTACATACCCTTCGCCTTATTCTTGGAAATGTAGGTGTTTTCTAGAGCATTTTTGTTAAGAGCGTTGGGGCCTGCAGATCTGAGTTCAAATCCGGTGTTGGTATTTATTTGCTGGGTGACCTGTAGCATGAGTTACTTCAACTTCTGTAAGAAGGAATTTTTAATCATATAAGTAAAACTCAAAACCATTCTCTTTATGAAAAGTAAACAATTACAGATAAAGCTAAATGCAGCTCCTTGACACTCCTTTAGTGCCCTCGTGCCTGATGTTCCCCAGAGGCAAACATGGTCATCCTCTTCCTTTCCTGTAAAATGGGTGTGATTATTCCTACTTGACAGGCTTGTGGGAGGCTCCCTTATCAGGAAACTGAGCTAGAACGCCTTCCCTGACCTTCCAGCCCAGCCCAGAGAGCCCTGCTCCATACTCCACAACAGACACCCTCTACTTCATCGTAGTACTTTTACAGCTGTAATTTGTTTCTTTAATTACGGTACAGTATTATTTACCTAGCATATCAAGGATTTGGTCTGTACCAGATTGATGCTATATCCAGAGTTTAGATAACCTTAATCCCAAAGCACAGAAGAATAGGGGAAAAAAAGATGTCTTGCCATGCAATGTATATATTCTGTGACAAATGTATACTTGTATATAAATATACATATATTTACATTATTGTTGCCCTCAACAGTTGAGAGAATATGGATTTCAATCCATTAACTCATGTATCCAAGAAATTGAAATTTCTTTTCTCCTTTTACTTTATTTAAAAACCTGGTTGTTCTGAGGGTTTCCATAGAACTGTGCTATCAAGGTAAGCAGAGACCACCTGGTCCTAGGTTGCCGTCCTCTGACCACGCTGGTGCCCCTCCACACTACTTCTGGTCCTTGGTGGTTGAACTGCACTGATGACCTGGTCATCTCTGGTCCTGTCTAATGCTCAGTTCTTGGCCCAGGTGGGTCGCTGCTAAATTCTCCTTGTCTCTGACTGCAAATCTTTCTGAGTCCAGCCCTCCAGCTATTTCCATGCTCTTCCATGGCTCAGGGAAGGAGACCTTCTGAGGCTTCCCTAGTCTAGCTGCCAAGAGACCCCATTTAGTTCTTCCTCCTCTGTTCCTCCTGCCTCCTACTGGGCGTGGAGGATCTCTGCCGGATGTGCTGCTTTGGCGGGCTCTACCCAGCACCTTCCATCCGTGCATGGAATCCCAGAATTGCCTGTCGGTTTTGTGTTAACAATATTCCTCCTCTGCTATCAGCCCCCCCTTGGTGGGTTGGGCACTTTGTACTTGCTCTTCATTCTTCCTCACACTCTCTTCTCTTAAATACACATTTCCTTCAGGTTCCAGCGTTGCTTCATCAGAGGGACTTTCCCTGAACACGCTGTGTAAACCTCTCTGTCCCCGTGTTCTCTGTGTCTTTAATCCTCATCATTTTTATTTTACTCCTCATTGCCAATCAGTTTCCATTCATTCTTATTTTTTCTTCTTCCCTATTTCTATTATTATTATTTTATTATTATTATCTGCCTATACAAGATAATACAAATAATCAAGTTGCCCAAGTTCACAGAGCTAGGAAGTAGGATGACTGGGATTTGAACGCAGCTCTGTTTCTCTCCAAGTTGGTGCTCTGTCCAGGACAGTACACTGCATGTGTTAAACCTTTTGTACACTCTCAAGCACTAAAATCTCATAAACCTACAATGCTGATGATGTTTTAGCTCATCTGACTGACCGCATATTCATGAGTCTTTGCCATGTTTTCTCGATCAGGATTGCAAGTAGCTGACGTGGTAAGGAGCGTGTGTTCACTATGCATTGCCACTGCAGACACAGCCTGGACAGGGATTCCAAGGGGGTATTAAATACCATTGTTCAGTGTTTAGTGTTATTTTTTATTCAGTTACAGCTGAAAATAATGGCAATTCATTTTCATTCCATAAACTTTCTTTGAAAACATTTGTATTAATAAGTTAGGTGAAGAATAGTTGGCTAGCCTATTTTCATATCAGAACTTTATAGCCTTGAGGAAGCAGTGCTTATTACTGTCTCAGTATTGTGAGGTGATCTGAATGTTTTAAAAATGACCAAGGCAGAAATGCAAGATAAAATGATTTAAAAAAAAGCCAGAAAAAAAGCAAATTGCAATCAAACACGCCACACATCTCTGCGTCTAGATAAGGATGATGACTCTCATGTGTGTAGTTAGATGTCACTAAAAAGCATAGCCCATAACTAAAAATAGTTGTTGTGGTCAGACATGTGATACCACAAAGTGGAAGAAGTCTAATCTTGAGCCACATGTATTTTTTAAAAAAACATCCTGGTGCCCATTTATTTACAGAAACAGGCTTGGCCATGGATTAGTAACCAAGGCAGGAAGAAGTCATCTGATATTCACACACAAATTAGCTATTTCACTTTGAATGAATATAATCTTGAAAGATTTAGTTTTTAGATGGTTATATTTATTCATAAAATAATAATTAAATTTTATATAAAACATTTGTAAAACACTTTAATATATGTTATTCATTTTTCGTAGTATGATCTTGAGGAAGAGGACATATATTGCTACTACCTTTATTTCATAAATGAGGGAATAAGCTCAGAGAGGTTAAATGACTTGTCCTAGGTCACTTAGTTAGTTACTGGTGGCTCTCAGATCCAGTTCAGTTTCCTAATCCCAAAGACTATAGCCTCGGAATAAAGTTGGAAACCATCAGAAAGCCTTATCCAGGTCCATTTCTTGCATATAGTCTACACAGTATTCAAATGGAATTTATCTCAAGACTCTGTTGCCAGGAGATAATTTAGAATTTCATAGAATTTTATGATTATAAAACTAGATAGATCCTAGAGATCCAGTCTGGCCATATCCTTTTATTTGGTGTTGTAATGATGGTTCCTTTCTGTTAATCCATCAAAAAAAAAAATTTTAACAGTTTATATTTTCAATAAAAATACTAAATAAACATAGTCTGTAGCAAGTTTGGTCATATGCTAAATACTTTCATACTTTTTAAAAATAAATGTACAAGGAAGTCACAACACCATGTATTAGAACAAGCCTTATAACTTCTTGAAAGATAAGATACCTAAAGCAGTTCATCCAAAACCTGCTTACATTATAGGGTTTATATTTGACTGTTCCCCATTTGTCTTTAGTCTACTTAGTACATACATTGTCTATAAAAACACCCATAGCAGAATTGAATTTACGTTGTGAGATGACTGAAAATTTCTCAATAAAATTTTTCTACATCTTCGACATGATGTAATGTGTTTTATCTATTTGTCTATTTGGGCTCACAGAATACGGGGAAAGTTGGATATGAATGCCTTGGAAACCGGGAGGAAGTGTTCAGGTTTGATGTGGTGGGTCGTCAGTAGGGCCTTGAGCAAGGGAGCAACCGCACAAAGGCAGTTCTTGATGCAAACTATTCTGCCTATACCAGGCAAGATCGTCTGACAGAGAGAAATGGGCCACAGGCGGAGCAGATGAGAGAACTTTGTAGCCAATATAAGCCCAAGGTTATGGGGCACAGTGACTTCACTTGTCAGGAAGTTTCAGAGAAGTTGTGAGGATAGAAGTTTCAATGCAGTGGGTTGAAAAATCAGTAGGAAGTGAATAAATGGAATCAGCAAGAGTGGACTATCATTTTCAAGAGAATTTCTGGGCGAAAGGAAAAATAAATAGGAAAGCAGTTAGAAACTCAGGGTATCCATTTTTTTAAAAAAGGTGGGAGACACTTGATCATGATCATTTCTGTTTCCATACAAACCCTTAGGGGAAAAACTCTTACTGCTTTTAGGACCAAGAAGAATGATACTTCTGAGCAATTCTGTTTTTATGTTAGGAACACTTTGGATTGTGATATTGGTCAAGTTTTTCCATTTTGCCTTGACTGTCAAGATGTTTCTAGCACAAAGAAATAACAAACGCTTGAGGTGATGGGTACCCCTATTACCTTGATATGATTATTACACATCGTATGCCTGTATCAGAACATCACATGTACCCTATAAATATATACAACTGTTATGTAGCCATAATAATTAAAAATAAAATAAAACGAAAAATAAAAAAAATACTTAAAGTTAACTCTGATTCAACCATAGGAAATTTATAGATCTTCATGGGTTGGATTTTAAGACTCATTTCTGATTCTATTTTATGGTCTTCGTCTTATTGTTCTCCCATTTGCTCCTATTTTTAATGACTTTTTTTCTTCCTTCCTTCCTTCCTTCCTTCCTTCCTTCCTTCCTTCTGTAACCTTATCACTCATTTATATTACTTTCTGGAATGCAATGAGGTTATAAATAAATTAGTAGTACCGCTACACCAAACACATTGCCTGGCACATAGTAAGACCTTAAGTAGTATTTGTTAAATAAATTGAGCCAAGAATATGAAGAGAAAGAAGAATCTTACTGACACTTTGTAGGAGTTATTACTAACTAGTTACTACTAGTTAACTCTCTATTACAGGGTTTAGTAATAGATTGAATAAAGGCAAGGAGGACAGGAAATAGTGAAAGGTAGGTATTGTTGCTAATCTGGAAATCCTGTGGGGCTGCCTGGAACAAAAGCAGGTATTAAACAATTCATATAGGCAGGGTGCAGTGGCTCACACCTGTAATCCTAGCACTCTGGGAGGCTGAAGTGGGAGGATCGCTTGAGGTCAGGAGTTTGAGACCAGCTTGAGCAAGAGCGAGACCCCGTCTCTACTAAAAATAGAAAGAAATTAGCCAGGCCTGGTGGTGCGCACCTGTAGTCCCAGCTACTCCGGAGGCTGAAGCAGGAGGATTGCTTGAGCCCAGGAGTTTGAGGTTGTGGTGAGCTATGATGACACCACTGCACCCTGTCCAGGGAGACAGATCGAGACCCTGTATCAAAAATTAAAAAAAGGTAATATACATTTAATGGAAAATAATTAGCTTAGATTGGAAAAAATCTTTAATTGACTGTTATATATAAAAAGCTTTAATTTTTTGAATATATCAGATGGTACTTCTTGTATTCCTTCTTTTTTAGTTTGTGTAGAAGGAATGGGGTGTTTTGAGTAAAAGAGAAAAGAATGGTGATGGTTCGTGCCTGTTGGTGTCACCTTGGGGCTACAGTCCCTCTGCGCATGGGACTGTGCTCAGCTCCATGCCGGACATAACCAAGGACTATTTTCTCTAAAATTACAGGCAAATTTTTAAAATTCTGGTTCTAGATGGTCTGCATGATCACTTCCTTTAATTCTAGTCCTTTTCAGGTGCATATGACGCTAATGCTGTGGACAGCGAGTGCGAAGGCAGGGCGCCCAAGAGTGAAATGAGAGAATCAGGAAGGAACAACATTAGCTGATGCGCATCTGTAATCCCAGCTACTATGGGCTGAGTGGGGAGGACCACTTGAGGCGGGACCTGAGATCAGCCTGGGCAACATAGAGAGACGGTTATCTCTAAAAAAATTTTTATTAAAAATTAGCCAGGTGCAGTGGCTCCCACTTGTAGTCCCAGCTGAGCTGGAGAGATCTGGAGCCCAGGAGTTTGAGGCCTGCAGGGAGCTACAATAACACCACTGCACTCCAGCCTGGGCAACAGAGCCAGACCCTGTCTCGAAAAAATAAAATAAAATAAAATAAAATAAAATAAAATAAAATAAAATAAAATAAAATAATGTTCTTGGTACTGTGAAATATGAAATGAAAAAGTTAGCAGGAATAAATTCAAATCTTATATTTAGGTTCAAACAATGGGGAGAGCTTCCTTCACATAAGTTCACACGAAAATGAATAGGACCTTAATGTGATATAGCCCCCAAAATACTATGAGATTCAATAAGAAAGGGCACAAGCACAGACAGCATTGCCAGCGGTGACGTGGGACCAAGGCAGACAACAGTTTCATTTTATTCAGCTGGAGTCCTCTGTTCTCGGTCTTTGTAATCCTTTTTAGGGGATTTTGACTAACCAAGGCACATTCTGGAGACAGTGACTCCAAAGGAGCAAGCTCTGTCCTGTCAGGTCAGAAGCGGCCCTAGGATGTGGGGTTGTAAATTCTGGAAAAGAATTAAGAAGATCTGCTAAATATCTTGAAATACTTACAGTGGCAAATGTGGAAAAATAATTTCATTTATTCTGCAAATCTTTAGGGAATATACCCAAACTGCGAAGCACTAAATCAGGAAATAAGTACTAAGAATCTATTGCTAGGCAGTTCATTAGGTGCTGGGGAAAGAGGGGGGAACAGAACAGGTACAGTCCCTGCACTGAAAGAGTGAGAGATTGTAACGCTTGAAAACACAAGGCAAATGCAGAGGGTGGGTGGGTTATGTGTGATATTGTGGCTGCAGGTAGCAGTGTGACCAAATGGGAGAAGTTATAAGGAGTCATATTTTTAAATAATTACTATAGTACATAAATGAAGTGGATTTCCTAACTCCGATTCCCCAGCCCAGAGAGGAGTGCCTTGTCACCACGTAGGTTCTAGCGGCTGCCAATGGCTTTCTTTGCAGGATCTCACAGAAAGAATGTTTTCTTCAGGTGCAAGATTGAAGGACAGAATCTCTTAAGGTTTTTTCCAACTCCAAGAATTTATGTGCGATAGTAAGATTTTCAATACTTTCTTAACACATGAAAATAATTAAGCAACCGCGAGCCTTAGTTATTTCCTTTTATTCAGTGACTACTCTTTTATAAAAAATGTTCTGTGGGTGGATGTAAGAAAGAGTTTGAGAAGAAAAAAGGGGTGATTAACACCCTTAAAAGGCTCATTACCATCTTTGGGTTTTGAATAAACTTGAGGGAAAAAATGTCTCATCTTCTTTCTCTCTCTTTTTTTCCAGAAGTTTCTTAAAGGTGCGTGCTTTCTTACCTCTTGGTAACCACAGAAGGAAGGAAAAGAGTCATAGTGTTTATGGTTAGGTCATTTAGTGACAAGATTAATGGTTGTCAGTTTTGGGTGCTGACTTGTGATCTCATCTCTCGTAGCTGCCCTGATGGTTTATTTTTTTTCATCTGGACTATCCTGTGATTTTCCCGTGAATAAACCAATGGTTTGGGCACATCTTGAAAGTCACCAGGAAGGGAAGTGCCTCTGAGCTGGTTACTTTCCTAAAAGAACTTGTCACCCCAGAGATTGTGTAGCTTTTAAATGTAAAGTCTATCAAATCTAGTTAGCATTTATTGTCAGCTCTCCAAATGCTGTTAATTGGTACTGAGCCATAGCTTTACGCACAGTACTTTATCTCTCTCTCTCTCTCTCTCTCTCTCTCTCTCTCTCACACACACACACACACACACACACACACACACACATACACTACCAGTTAGGTATTATTCTCATTTTATAATTGGGAACCCTGAGGTTCTGAGATGCTCAGCAACTTGTCCAGGGTCATGTAAGCTGGTAGTGATGCCAGGATATAGGCTTGAGTCTATCTGACAATTCCAACCATGCGCTTAGCTCCATATTGTCTAACAGTTTAAGTAAATAATGGTTAAGAAGGAAAATTAAGCATTCTGGAAAATAAACTGCTAACTTTCTGAGTTTGACATAAATCCAGATAACTCATATTTTTGTGGGTCACTGAGTCAGATAAATCATTGCACAATTACGTGAGGGAAAGACTAGGTGTATTTACCACCATGCTCCTAAACTTAGCACCGCTGGAACACAGAAAGCATCTAGTCAATACGTGTTGAAAAACTCACATTCAGAATGTAAATGTATTCATTCTTTTATTTAGCAACCGTTACGTGTACTTACTATGAGCAGGGCATTCCAAGACATGTTCCTTGCCTTCTAAGAAATTATAATTTGGGGGGAGAATAAGACATGTATTTCATACTATAGGATGTAGCATATTTTTTCTCTAAGATGATTATTATTTCATTCAACCTTAAAATGTAGGCTTGGGGAATAATCAAATTATATTTAGCATCCTTTTGTATTGCTTGACTTCTTTTTTAAATTGACTTTCATCTAATTTCTCAGCTCAAGAATCTATTCTTAGTTGTCTGTTATCTAAAAAACTTAGCAATTAAATTCTTTTGCTGGAGTTAATCATCTCTCTCAGCACAGTGCAATCTATTTGTCCATTGTATTAGTCTCCATAGAATTCTCCATAGAAACAGAACCATGAGGAGGAAATATAGTCTGTCTATATATAGTCTATATACTACATATAAAGTAAACATATTTCAAGGAATTGGCTTCTGTGATTGTGGCACTGGCAAGTCCAAGTCTGAAGGATGAGCCAGCGTGCTGGACACTAAGCCGCAGGAGCTGAACCTGCAGTGTGCGGGCAGGACTCCTTCCTCAGGGTAACCTCCATTTTGCTCCTGAAGCCTTTCAAATGACTGGATGAGGCCTAGCCACATCATTTAGGATGATATCCTTCACATAAAGTCAACTGATTGTAGATGTTAACCATATTTACAAAATACCTTTTGGCAACAACACTTAGATTAGCAGTTGACTGGATAACTGTGAACTATAGCCTAGTAAATTGACACATAAAACTAGACATCACAGTCATCACTTGGGATATGAAGAAAGTTGCCAAAATAATAAAATGAATAGTTTTTTATATTTTGCAAAGTATATAGGACTCCTTTCATGGGCCGTTATGTCAAACTTCCAGATTAAACCTTGGAGGTCTGAAATTCCCAACAAAAAGCACAGAGCTCTGAACGATCTGAAGTGCTTTGATTCCAACGGAGAGGAGAGGTCAGAACCGCGTCCTGCCGAGGAGCGGGACGACGGCCACTTCTAGGGAATCTGCGCTTCGCAGTACACAGCTGAGAAGGCCATTTCTGTTGAAATTTAATTCCCACCTCTTCCTCCCGCATCACAGTCCCTCGCTGAAGGAAGAGAACAAATCCTCTTGGAACAAATGGAGTTGACGTCCAGCCTCTGTCACTCATCACTTGAAACAGTTTCCTGTAAACCAACCAAAAACATCTTCAATTTCTCTTAGGCACATTTTCTCAGTGCCTTTCCGTGTGAGGATAAAGACAGGTTTGATATCTAAAGTTAAGACCAGTTCTGAGTCCGGGTTAGTAAAATTTTTATGCATCAATCTATATGTTTCTCTGGAAACACCTTTTAATAATTACATTTCAGTTCCCATTAGAGAGTTTGTTCTCAGAAACCCTGTGTCCCTCACATTTCTCTTGGGGCTTTCTTCTCCCCTAAGTCCTAAGTAAAAATGACCCTGGAACTTCGATGTCACAGCCTATGTAGACCAGAAGCCATACCGAATTTTCTGTGAATTCTGGGGCGGGGAGAGCTTGTCTTTCATGGCTTTTGCTGCTACCTGAGTTTCTTTTTCCTGCTTCATCACAGGCTTTGCTTAATCCTTAGCAGCTCAATGGGATTAGCTTAGGCTCCTCCTCACTTTATTAGCAACCACAACAAAAAGTGGTCTCCATACACACAAAGTATTTATTGGATAAGTAGATATTACTGAGAAAAAAACCCAACTGTGTATATGTGTATCTAGGAAACTGGATGAAATGAAGGGTTTTCCATCATAACAAGGCAAACAATCTCTTATGAAACAATAGACAAGCAACATGCGCTGCTAACGAACCACCTCCTCCCTACACTATGGATTTTTCTGACCCTTTTTTTTCTTTCCTTTCTCCTTTCCCTCTCTTTTACATCTGTAGCTATCGCTTTCTTTCAAGAACTGTTACGGCAACTGTCTCCCCTTTCTTATGTGGAACATCTTCTCTCCCCCACCCATATTTTTTCTGACACCTGCAACTCTAATCTATTGTAAAGAAAAACTAACTTTTCATCAGATATATGATAATTATAATAAGAGAACAATAAGAATTAAACACAAAGGTAGCCTCATTAAAAGGGCACATATTTATCGTAAATCATGAAAATAATGCAACCCAAAATAAGACTTTCATCCAAAAAAACATATACTATCCAAGTAAAGATTGTAATGCTTCCTGTCCCATGGAAAACTGCTGCTGAAAAAAGGAGAATATTTTTCCCTTTCTTCTCTTTCAGCTACCCATAGACACTGTTTAGATTTTTTTTCTTCCTAAGTTACACATTCCCTACCCAAAGTATTGTAGTAAACATGGTTGTTATTGAGGGATTGAATGATACTATCATTCATTCAACAAACATTCATATTTGCCAGGAGTAATAGGAAACGAGATGCAAAAATGAATAAGACATTTTGCCTTCAAAGATATTATAGTCCAATAATTGTCATATAATAAGTTACGCAAATATGTGTCATCGGTGCCATGATAAGCCTGCGTTTGGATAGAGAGGGGACACAAAAGAAGGTCTAGACAATTTTTCACTGGCGATGTTTAGGTGTCGGTGACATGAAGCATTTTAAAAAACAACTAATTATTAAATGCTCTGAAGATGGGCAATTTAATGCTAGGAAAATAGAAAATGCTTTTCTAATGAATCAAGGTAGGTATGGGTTAAGGGTAGGACAGATAGAAAGAACGGTGAGAAATGATAGGTAGGTAGAATAAACATGAAAGAAAAGTGAGAGGGTAGAGAAATGTTTTCTCAATATACTCAGTCTATGGTAACACATTGAAATTGCCGGCAGCAATTTTCTCAGAAATATCTAGTGGAGTTTTGCTATTTCCAGCTTTGGGGATAATAGCTCACCCAATTGCACTGATAAAGTATGAGATAATGGGGGTGTATAAGTGGTGGATCAGCAAACTGGCTACTAGTGACAGTCATGAGGATTCGGGACGAGGCAGTTTACCTGATGCTGGTGTGCAGAAGACTCACTGGCTAGACACGCAAGGAGGCTCCATAAGTTATCGTTTAAAAAAAATTCATGTAGTGTTATCGACACTTTCTGTTCCACCTTGAGAACCTTTGTAAACCATAGGTTTGCTACCTATGTATAATTCTGTGTTTATTTAATAGTAAACTACCCTGTTCTAGGAAATAGGGAACAGCCTGCGGAATTCTATTACTGGAGTATTTCTAGAGCCTTGTATTACTAAAGTATTATTGAAATATTATTACCAAGTTATAATTTTCTGTACTAGCTCTGGACAGTGCTATGGTTCGAATGTGTCCTGAAAGCATGTGTTGGAAACTTGACCCTAGGTGCAACAGTGTTGGCAGGGGGAGCCTCGTGAGAGGCAATTAGGCCATGAGGGCGGAGGAATGTATTAATGTGATCATTGCAGAAGCAGCTTTGTTATAGAAGGGGGGCTCGACCCCCTTTCATTCTCTCTCTTTCCCTCTCACCCTCTCTTGGCCCCTTCCCCTTCTGCCATGGGATGATGCAGCAAGAAAGCCCTCACCAGATGTTAGCATCTTGGTCTTGGACTTCCCAGTCTTTAGAACTGTAAGAAATAAGTCTCTGTTCATTATGAGTTACCCGGTCTCGTGTATTTTGTTACAGCAGCATAAATGGACTAAGAGAGTCAGGGAGACAGCATAGGACAGTTTATAAAACTTTCGGATCTGCTTCTGTGCTCTATCTACTTGTGGTTTTTTAGCTCTGACTTTATTACTTGGGTCTCCTTGAACCATTTAATATCTTTTCATTGGGATTTCATAATCAACAAACTTCTTACCTCCCCTCTAGAGTTGACATTGTATGATTCCAGAGAGTGGAATACAATAGTGTGTGATTTTGTTTCCCTCTTGCAGACTGGATGAGAGGGCACTTAGTCAGGCAGAAAGACACTAATGTTTCTTTGCCATCTCATGATTTCCTCCCAGCCACTATTGCAGTAGTAGAATAGACATTTAGTAGGTCCTTGTTGACTAAGTAGTGTTCCTTCTGTATGGTCAGGAGCCCTCAGAGACTTCTGCAAATATTCTCAATTTAGACTCCAGGGCATTAAAGGAAGAAGCTTCATTTTGTCAATGACATTCCTTTTACAATACGACTAAAAGCACGGGTTTAGCTTTTGGGTTATGTGAGTAAAGTTGCAGTCAGGCATTTTCCTGGAATAAATGGAACAGCCGTAATTAGAATTTTTTTCTGTCATAGTTACATTCTGGAGGCTGGGACATGGGTTTGTTTTAATAGATGGAAAAGTACAGTAAAACAGGCAACAAAGGACACTAGTCTTTGCAAGAGAACCTAGTGGAAATGCAATACCATCCCACCTCAGGAACTGGATGAATAAATGCCCATATGAGAGAAACAGGAACTACGGGTGATAGAAAAAGGCTCTGAACTATAGGAAGCAGGAAGAATGTGAAAGAAAGCGGCTGAATTCTGACCACAGGAGGAGTCACAGAAATCTCCCTTTGTGTGGTTTCCAAGGAGCTCCTCTGAAAGGGAAATGAGTGGGGAAGGGCTTTTGGTTTCTAATTTTAGTCAAAAGGGAAATCTGTTCGGTTCCATTAGGGCCCATGCAGAAAAGAAGTGAAACCAAAGTAAAAATCAGGGAGCCATTTAAAGGTGGAAAGTAACTTTCAGTTAGTATTCTTGTTCACTTTAAAAACATACCATATGTGATATAAGGACACATGTACGGCACTGAGGATGATGGATGATGCAGGGCTATGAAGCGTAAAAAGAGAAACAGTCATTTTAAAGAAGAAGGGAAAGAATTTGGGGGACATGTTTAGAAAACTCTCAATCAATATCCTCCTACTCTTTTGACATCAGAGTTCACATTAAAAAATTTAAGAAGCCCAAATTTGTCCATATCATTGTGGTGAATACTGTCAAAGGTGACAGGTCAGCCCTGGAACTTTGGCCAACCCATGTCCAACCTGACAGACCTAAGGGCTGAGGGATTAAATATCTTGGTTCACCTGAAATTTATTTTTGGGACACCTATGAATCCTGCAACCCGTCTGATGCTTTTTAGTAGTCTACCATGCACAGAGAGAGAGACCGGACTTTCTGGGTGGTATGAAAGATTATCATTATTATTTCGCATGTCACTGAAAAATATTGCCAAATATTATTGTAAATTTATTAAATTGTAATGATTTTGAAATTTATCTACATCAATGACATCCCATGGCATTTTTGTATACTTTGTGATTTACTTTTTTATTGCAATGGTTTGTCTATAAAAGAATCAATCACGGAATTAATTTTACTCTCTTTGGGACCACATTTTTAATTCACACATATTTGGTTTTTTTTTTTTTTTTTTTGAGCAAAATACTAAGAGTCGACTATGAGTTGATTGTGTATTTTGCTTTAATATTGCCTCCCCTAGTGTTCCATTTCATAATCCCGGTTGAATGTGCAGTCGTTGAAAATTCTCAACTCTGGGGAAATTCTCAACTCTTGTCCTCTCAGGGTCTTGCTTTCTTCATTTGTAAAATATAGATAATAATAGGGCTACTGTTTAGGTGGTTGTCAGAATTGAATGTATTAAAATATATAAAGCATGTGAAACTGTGCAGGTACTTAATGCAGAGATATGGAATCCTAGAATCCCATGAAAATTGTGTTAAACTTTCTTCTGGAACCCTTTGTTGATTTTTATTTTGGATTGAAGGGTTTGGAATGAAATCCCTAAAGTTCCTTCTAAAGCTCATACTCTCTGTCCAGCAGAAAATTCAGTCAACTCTGAATAACTGAAACTATATCAGAAATTTGTTTATCTATACCTTAGCTGTTAGCTGTTTACAGGTGACCCTTGAATAACTTGGGGGTTAGGGGTGCCAATCCCCCACACAGTTCAAAGTTCACATACAACTTTTGACTGCCCCAAACTTAACTACTAACTGCTGACTGGAAGCCTTACTAATAACAGAAACGGTCAATTGATGCATATTTTGTGTGCCACATGTATTATATACTGTGTTCTTACAATAAAGTAAGCTAGAGAAAAGAAAGTGTTATTAAGAAAATCTTGAGGAAGAGAAAATGTGTTTACTATTAAGCGGAAGTAGATCATCATAAAGGTCTTCATCCTCATCGTCTTCATGTTGATAGGCTGAGGAAGAGGAGGAAAAGAAGAGATTGGTTTTGTCTCAGGGGCGGCAGAGGTGGAAGAAATTGCACATAAGTGAACTTGCACGATTCAACATTGTGTCATTCGAATCGACTGTATGTACAATTTCCTTTAGTAATAAAAACAATAATAATAGCATTGCATCAGCTATTTACTGAAAACTTCTAATTTTGTCTAACTCTCTCTGAGAACTGTAACCTAAGCTTCTGCAGAATTTCCATTCTATAACATCCTAAAATCTGAACTGTCCCACTGAATGCATCACATAACTTTCCCAAATTAACCCCCTTCCCAATTCCATTGTTACTTACCAATTTCCTAATTCTCTAGATTCAAAATATTGCAATTAATGATCATTTATCTGCTTTATCCACAATATTTCAATTTCTATATCCATTCCTTTTTATTCCATCCATTCTTCCATCCATCTATCCATTCATTCTGTCCTTATGTAATATGCAAGACTTTTTAGGTGGTCTTCTTACCATCTTTTAGAAAATTAGCTGATGTATTTTATTTCCCCTGATAAGATCAATATTATTCAATTTGTGATTTCATCACGGTAATTCCTTGTTTCAGTTTTCTTTCAGTATAAAGTCCAGACTCCTCAGATTAAGATTCATGGATTTCCAGTTTTTGCTCTTGCCTCGGGTTTTGTTCCTTCCTGTCCTTAAGGCCTCTCAGATTACTTTAACCTACAGCGATTTCCTTATTATGGAACCTACTCTGCCTCTTACTATCTCTTTCATTTATTTTGGGAACAAGTCAACATTGGATTCTTACTTAACTGCTTCTAGTATCCTATTTCTAAATTACAGTCACAAATTGTCACATGGCATAGACTATCCTTTCCTTTTGAATTGCATCTTTCTTTGAAGCACACTGAATATTTATACACAGAATATGGATTTAGTAGGCTCATTTTTACTGGTGTTCTTAAGCCTGAAGTCTGTGGATCTATGGAAAGAACTCAGTGAGTCTGTGAACCTTGCCTAGAGAAAAATATTATATTTTACTAGAATTTAAGTGAAAATTTGCATTTCCTTCAGTTCTGAATGTAATGATCACAATAGTATTAATGAAACTCATAAATTTTCCATTAATAATAAGAAAAAATATTTTCATATCATGTTACAATTGATTCCACATCTCAAAATATCATTTATGTTCATTTCTATTTCAAAATTTTAATTGATGGACCTGCCGCTTCATCTTATCATTTAGTACATTAAAAATGAGAGTTAAAAAAATGCTATTTCTTAAGTCAGTTTCTAAAAAGTGTTTTATTAGCTGAATTTCAAAATAATTGGTTTCCATTATAATTCTATTTCTTTCATTTTATGCATTTAAAAACATTTCTCCAAGAAGGGGCCCACGGGCCTCACTGTACTGTCCAAGGGGTCCCTGGCATCACAGAGCCGACGGACTCCTGTGTTGAAATGATAGAGAAACGTGGGCCCCGGGCTGAAGCAGTGACCATGGAGTCCAGAGTTCTGTCGCTTCCTGACTGCTCATGGCAAGTTACTTAAATTTTTCAATTTGTGTGAGACAGCATCTGGAATAATGTCTGTCACATAGTAAATGTCCAGTATCTGTTCGCTAAATTTTTCTCTTCTTATTAAGATCTTTCAGATTCTACTTTCTTTCCAACTGAACTCTGCTGGATAAGATCTAAAATTCCAAACATGCCCAATTCAATCCATTATGGAGTGCCTAGACTGACTCAAGATTATATTGGAAATCATTGCATTGCTTATGAAATACCAAGTTTAATAACAGCTCTCTCTATATGTTATATATTTTCTAGAATAGCAATAACATTTAAAAAAATTCAGTGATCAATATGGATCCTATTTGTACCTCTTTTTGATGCTTTTTCATTAATAGCAAGTGACAAATCAATTAGCCTTATTATTATCTGAAAATTTGGAGCCTCATTTTGTATGTTTCCGTGACAAATTTTTTATCACCAATTGTCATGTATTCTAATGATGTTCTATCTTGTGGCTGTTTCTTGAGATTAGTCCTTGGGATGAAGGTTGTTTTACTTTCTAATATGCAGAGAAAACACAATAATAATAAATATATTACTGGGTAATTAGATAACGGTTGTAATAAAGACACTCCAAAGGCAGTGGTGAGACATCTCTGTGAATATTAGAGCAGGTAGAGATTCTGTGCTTCCCAGTCATCTAGATCCCAGGCTAGAAGGGCAACTGTGCCCTCCTCTGGGGCACTGTCGTTGTCTGCATGCCTAGCGCTGGTTCCAGCTGGCAGGAGGAGGAACCGAGGGTAGAGGAGGCCGCCCGCTGCCTTACCAATGGGACATCACTTCTACTCACTGTCCACTTCAGAGCACTGAGCATGTCCACACCTGACTGCCAAGATGAGAGAACAGATTCTGCTGAATACCCGACATTCTCTGCCACAATTATTGCTTTATCCTTTCCTTCTTAAAAAAAGGAACTTGCAGGTCACAAAGCACTCTAATGGATATTTATTTTTACCCTGCAAGGGTGGTTATATCAATTAAACGACTGGAATTCCTCACAAATATTTTCAAAGTAAAATATATCTGTAAGCAGTTATTATTGAAAACTTTATGCTACATGCTTGGAGGATTAAGAAAAATAATGTAACACATGGACCCTTCCCTCTAAGAATTTCCGTAAAAGATAGAAACCCAGAGAAAAAAAATATACCAGCTTAAGCTAACAACAGAAGGGAAACCAAACAAATCCTTACAGAGTTAACTACCTAGGGAAGGATGAAGATAAAAAGTAGTATAGAAATTCAAAAGAAGACAATTTAACAGCAATTTTGTTTGCTCTAAGAGGGCTTTATGGAAAAGAATGATGTGAGGTAGATTTTCAAGGAATGGTAAGTTTTGGAAGGCATGTAGAGAGATTGAAATTATTCTATGTAAGGGAAAAAGGCTGCCTCCAAATCCCTTATAACAATGTTTGAGACTAACATGGAATCTGGCACATTACTGAAGTGTTTTAAATGCATCAAAGCACATGAGTAAGAAATTATAAGGCTTACTAATGATATATTTAGTAATCTTTTTGACTGGAATGAAATAGTCAAGTAGTTAGATGACTAGTACATAGGCCATTTGGGTATGTTGCAAACACAAATGGCTTTTTATAAGGAAAAGATTGGGTAAACTGAGTCAAACAGACAGTTGCTGCTATTAGCAACAGTTACTGCAAATAGTGGCATAGACGTAAGTCTATTTTTTTCTTGGACACTTTGTATCCAAGAGGGATCTGTATTGAAATTTTCTGTTTATGAATCACTTGCCTCTTCTTCACTTTAAACTGTTCTGTTTCACTTTTATAGCGTAAATTTATTGCCAGGAAGTGGTTATCCGACCAGGGGTTACATTTCCCAGGCTCCCTTGGGGACTTCTGAAGCCATGTAGCTATTTCAGGCGAAGAGAATGCGGACTAAAATCATCGTACCCCTTCTAGGCGCAGCCCCTGAAGACCTTCCGCGTGGGCATCCCTGTGTTCTCTGTTTCTACCTTCCAGGTGGCTGCTGATGGCCAAGATGGCCAGGCAAGCAAGTGTTGAGGATAACAGATCAGTCCTGGAATACCTGGTTAAAAACAAAATCTCTCTACCTCACCCACCCCCAAAACAAACAACAACAACGACAACAAAAAATGGACATCACATACTGAGTAATAAATTTCTATTATGTTAAAACACTGAAATTTTGTCTTTTTCCTCTGTTAATATAGGTAGAATTTACCTTAACTAACAGACTACTTTGTGCCAGAAATAGATGTTCTGTTATTTTTCTCTTCATGTGTTTCATAAATTGTCTTGCTTATGATACCTATTTAATAAATTTTTGTATGAATTTTGGCCACGTACATTGAATTCTTCAAAAAAAAATGTCAAAAATCCATTTTGAGCTTTTTTTTAGTATTTTAGTTGAAACTTGAGACCTTTCATGATAAATACAAATACTACATATTGAGTTTATTTATAAATGGAAATGAGTAAAAATGAAGTTAATTTACACACACACACACCCCCACACACGTACACACACACACACACACACAGAGCAAAGTGGTTTGTAGAGCCCAGTGGCGTAGGCACACTCACAGATAAGAAAATCAGAGAAAAGGAAAGCAGTTATTTGCATGTGCTATTTTTGTCTACCAGGCTGAGTTTGTCCTTGCCTTAGAACACTCATGATAAGGACATTTTCTGGGCTTTGTTCTTTTCTGCCTTTTTTGTTTTCTATTTTCCTTCCTTGACTCCCAGTTTCAGTTTCTATCTTCTCTGCTTTCTCTCACTCTTATGCCATCAGCTTCGAGATAAGGCAGTTTTAGGATCCGACAACTTTGCCGCAAAGCTCTGGGCGGCAAGCGACAGGGATGCTCCGGGCGCTCGCCCGTCCAAGTACTACCGGGGCTGGCGCTGCTGGGCTTCTGCGGCCAGACGAGATGGGGCCCACTGGGGTTGGTCCGGCCACAGACCCAGCGCTCTGTTTCTACGACCTTACACCGCAGGTGGCTCCTCGGTGGCAGCTCGCCCTTCCCAAAGCTCACCACCTCTCCCCTTCTTGGTGCTCCTGTGATTCTGGCCCAGCTCTCTGTCTTGCTCATCGGTAATTTTAACACCCCTTTTCTCCTTTTTTCCCTTTTGCATTCTCTCTCCTGTGCCGATGCGCAGCCTAACCCCACTACGCCATGGGGTGACTCACTAGTCAGCCGCTGTCCGGTAACCCTCCCTCACCTCGGATTGGCATCACTTATGCTTGCCCTTAGCCCAGCTCCAGAATAAACAGTCCTCCTGCTACTCCTTTTCTTTCCTTTTCCCCCACTTTCTTTTTATACTCTTTTTTCTTCTTTTGGCTAGTCAGGTGAACCCTCATTTGATGACTCCCCTGACACCACAGGGTTCGCTGTCAGAAGCCCAACCTTAGAATCTGGTATTTTGAAAATAGCATTCTGTGTTCTCTGTTTTTATAGTTGATTACTATTAAACAGACAGCCTTCAGTGGAGTGGCAATTTCACGTTATAATAGTGGAACTACTTAGAGAGTGAGTCGGCAAATAACCAAGTCGGAATTCTAATCTAGGACGCTTGAAAGATCCATTTAGCAGATAATATCAGGCATAACCCAGGGACATTGAATATTTTTGAAATGTTTGAAAAGATAATTAAGGATACCAAGAAAGATGAAGCAAATTCCCCAAGTGGCTCACTCATATAAAAATGCATGTCCCTCAAAGGCTTTTTGATGACAACCGAGATAATGTATCACCTATTTGGAATGAGGCATCATCCAATGTTTATCATAATGCAGTGAAAAAACGATTAGATTTAAAGTAAAAAATAAATCTTCCACTACTTGGGTAAATTGCTTTACCTCGCTCAGCCTTGATTTACTATCTACAACATAGGAATAGCAACAGCTCTTAGATCTATCTTGCAGTGCTGTTTTGGAATCAAAGAAAGGATATGTGTCAGAGTTACGAATACCGCATGGGCGTCTCATCTTCCTCCCTAATGCTTAGCTGTGCACGGGCCATCTTCCAGATCAAACTGTAATCACAGTGATGGTAGAATATGAGCCTGGTTGATCACAGCCCCAAATCCAGTGCCCTATTTGCAGAATAGCCTTAATAAAAATTTGTTGTAAATAGTGAACAAATGCTCCCTTTCAATAGTTTTGCCTTATTTAATTTTAATTTATTCTATTATTTAATGTGCTAAGTTTATAATCTTGTAAAACTCCTTTTTTGGGGAAGTAAATGGATTACAAATCTTAAATATTTGGTATGTTGCATCAGAGGTCTCAGATAATCCTTCGAATGTGACCCAGTTGAGGCAAGGGGGCCAGATCTTTGGACCCTGCGCTGACTAGGCATTGGCTACAGGCTATTTCCGAAGAGGAGATAGAAACCTGGTGAGGTAGCCTCCTCAGGCCCGAGGGCGATTCCCTGCGTGTAACTCATCAGTGAGTTGTTAGTAGACAAAAACTCACGTGTGCTGGGAGATAGAGAACCTCAGTTCTGCAGGGAGATTGTGCGCTGTGGTATCCACTGCTGCCCGCCCTTTGTATTACCCAGATGTAACTGCTTCATACAGTGAGTCCTGCCGCATCCAGAAACAGCTGTTGTAGAGTTCTGGAAGAACTCTTTTTTCTGGGAAAAACGTAACCAGAGTAAGGTCAATGGGATGAAGTATTTCACCAACATCAACACTGCATTTTGTCTTGAGGCCACAACTGCTACTCATTATCTTTCTCTCCTATTACCCATTCCAGACTCCTCTCACCCTCAGCCCGCCCCCCCCTGCCTACTGCTTCCTCCTGGGAGAAGCCTGTGCACAGACAGTATGATTTCACTCTGCTTCCTCCATGTATGGGCAGCCCCTCGAATGGGGAACGCTCCCCTAGGCCAACATTACGTGCAACTGGGTAGCAAGTTGATCTGATTCTGCATTGAATTAATAAGCCCTTTTGACTCTCTCTCAATGCTATGTTCTCTGACCTATCTGTATTAGAATTATTTTGGCTTCCACCTTAATCTTTTTATTTTATTTCTTAAATAATCCGAACCTGGGCGAGAAGAAGGCCATTATTCCATGGGAGCCATCCCCACAGCCCACCTGCATAAGGAGTTAGGCTGCTACCAATGTTTGCTAACGGTGCTGGTGATACCTACTGAGGCAAATGCTCTTCTTATTTTCCTCCTTTCCAGGTGGAGAGTGGCCTGATCTTCAATTCTGTGTGCTTTGTCCCATCAGCGCTTTAATCCTAACTGCGAGTGAGGAGAGCGCTCCACCATCTCTTGAGCAAAACCCTGTTCCTGTGTGTTCTCAAAGCCTTAGGGAATGTCCAGTGAGTTTGTCCTTTCACTATTTATCACTCTTTTATTGCTCTCTCCTCCCCTCCGATTCCGGGCCTGTTTCAAAGGTAATGTGAGTGTCGGGCACCTGCTGTGCTTAGAGCAGCCCGTTTCCTCCAGCTCTGTCCAGCTATTTTAAGTTCAAATTTGTTCATCACAAGACTTTATTCTCATAGCATGAATTATTTCCTACGTAGTTATCTGGGCTTTCAGGGAAGTTGGCCCTGGCGAGTTCACACCTCTCGTTTTTCTGATATGCACTGAATTCGCACCTCCTGTCTGAATCCAGGCTGACCACAGCGATGCGTTCCAGCGCCTCACGTTGTTTACTTGGAATTCTGACTTGTCCGTGGTAATTGGCCAGCTCTAAGACCGCGGTTTTTATGTCCCCGTGGGATGTAGCTCTAAACTGAGTCGAAGCAAGTGATGGAAAATCCACGTTGCATGGCCAACTTGCTTTCACTTAGTTTTTTTTAAATCAGTTTCAAAAATTTCCATCATTTATTCTTTTCCTGCCTGCTAGCCCTCAGCTCCCTTTTTTGTGTTGTTTTTGGAATTTTCTATCCTAAGTTGCATCTGGAATAAGCTTTTCACATATTGTTCTCACCCACAGCCCACATCCTCTCTTCCAGTCAGCTCTATCTCAAAGAACATCACAGGGTTAGAGAGATAACCTCCGCCTAATGTGGGAACTAAATAAGGCTGCATTATGCTGGAGAAATTGCCGGGTTTTTCCAAGGTGGCTCTGTATATCTTTAGAGATGAAATAAGAAACTGAGTTTTTTTGGGGAAGGGAATTTAAATTTATATCAGTTTCTTCATATTCATTAGGAAAAAACTTCCTAGTTACTGCAACAAGTAATTCCCAAATTTCACTTCCTTTTAATTAGCACTCATGAAAATGCCATTGTGGGTAGCAAGATATTTTGGGTATGAGAGTTCACTCATGTGGCTTGGCAATGTCAGGTTCCTTTGCTTCTAGAAGGAGGAGCACGGAGAAGAGAGAACAATCAAAGTGCTTTATTGCCAGGCCTGGAACTGGTGGCTATTCCTTCTGCTCACATTCCATCAACTAGAACTCAGTTGTATGTCCCTAATAATGCAAGGTAAAATAGCAAATTCAAGGTAAAAGAGCTACTGGAAAGTAAATATCCAGTCAAATATCAACTGTATAGAAACATCTATAGAGTGTTCTATTTTTACCACTTAACAGGCACTGGAAAATGTAGTCTTCCTAGGGCCAGAGAGAGGGCCTGAGATTGGTGAGCATCTAGGAAATCTCCTAAAACAAATGAGAAAAAGAAAGAATGTTGTTATTTTGGATAATTACAATAGCTAAAATAAAAAGATATTAATGTGAAGCAAAGTAATATTAGCTATTAGTAGGACTGACCTAGTCCAGCCCTTTGGAGCCAAATACTACCAGAGTTTACATTTTCTTGTGAGTTACAGAGCTTGCAATTCATCCAATGATTCGGAAGTTCAAAAAGTAATTTGTTTTACTTTGGGTGCCATCCACACTTTGTTGTCCAACTCTTGCTTCTCTGAAGCCATAATCTTCCCCAGGACAGAATTAATTCACTACTCGTCCTCTGAGGTCTCATGGCACGTCGTTCCTGTCTGCCAAGGGAAGGCCAGGACAACCTCCGCAGGAGCAGGCGGAGCAGGGGCAGGCTGCCCAGGATTCCTCAGCCTCCCACATCCCATGGCGAGGCAGGCGTGGCTTGCCTTCACCGCTCCCTTTTTATTTACAGGATACCTGGAAGGGAGCAGATAGCACCCAGCTGAGTTTGTAGCAAATGAAGAGAGATGACTTGTAAGAGCAGACAATCGGGCTGTGACCTGCTGCCCAGGGAGGTTGCAGATGGCGCTGATATGAAGTTGGAACTACAGTCTCTCCCATTAGGGGGAGGAAGGGCCACCAGTCCCATCTGGCTTTTCTCCAGGGATCTGGAGAGAGCCACTGGGTGGATCGCCTGTCAGACAATCTTATTGGTGTCTCTTCTACACCTCTCTTATCATGCTTAGTCTATTTCACCACAATTCATTTGCTCCTTTCTTCCCATAGCACAATGAACCTCTCAAGTACTGAGGGCTGTATCTTATTCATCCCAGTGTCCCTAGCACCTAGCAGGGCTTATGGCACATAGCAGCAGTCTTTATTGGTGAATATATTAATTTGTCAGTTAATCATTAGACTCTATTCTAGACTAGACTCTAGAAAATGATCCAGACTCTTTTCCAGGAGAATATAGTTGAGCCAAGTATACCGAAGGAGGAATTAAGAAATCTCTGAGCAAGAAATATTTGTGCTTCTTCCCCGTAACTTTGACACTTCTTACTACCCCAGTAGACAGTATGAATTGTAATCATCCTAGTCAAAGTTATGCCAAATAAAAATTCTAGGAAGCATTTTATTGAATTCTTCACATGGGAACATGTTCTACCCATTACTTGGGTCATTTGTAAACCCTGAATTAACTAACAGATTTAAGGAAAAAAACGCTGGACTAGGAGTACAATCTGTTTTTATGGTTAATTAAAACTGAGGGTTTCGATGCAGAGTATGAAAGAGGAAACCAGTGTGGAATGTGTAGATCTTACTAACTTAAACCAAGCCTACTGAATTTTTCACTTTCTAGGTTTGACTAGACTAGCAGCAGATTTTTGTGAGGGAGGATAGGAAAATACCTGAAATTTACTATCTTCCTGAAATAAAGGGTAAAAAATAACTTTACCTATTTCGAGGAGTTAGGGTAAGGATGATTGAAATTAACAATGTGCCAAGGAGTGACTGGCTGTCTCAGGTCTTCAGTCCTCTTTCTTGTCTCTGTGGCAAGAAGTGAACACTAGAACATCCATCAGTCGCTCAGACCCAGCATCAAGTTAATGGCCAGGCCCTTCCTGTGAGCTGGCAGAATTCCTGCCTCACTGCTGATTTCGTCACCACCCTGCGTGCTGTCCGGTGTGTTGATCCCTGTGACGGCTGCTGCTTGTGTCTGACAGCTGCTTTGCCTGTCTCTTGTCCTGAGTCCTAGACTTCAGTTTTGTTTCCTGACTTTGCAAGGTGCTTTTGACCTTAGAGAAATTATTTGCTGCAAATCTGTTGAGTCTCCTGGTTCTTGGTTTTAGTTCTCAGCATGGTGATTTGCAAGCCTCTCTTTTGCCCAAGATAAAAGTGAGACTCGAGAGAAAACACATGGAATGGTTCATATACAGGCTAGTTGGAAATAAACCATTATCTATTGAAAGTAGATATAATAAATACAATTTATTGTGCTGGTGGAACCTCTTAAAATCATGTCTTAATCTTCCTCCAGTGCTCCTGTCTTCTATTTCCAAATTGTTTAATGCACATTTGTAACTGAAGGACCTCAAAGACAATATGTTATAGCAAAGGACTTTGCTGTAATTTGGGGGACTCAGGATAGATATCTCAGATGCGTCCTATATCCCTCTTTCTTAATTATTCATTGCATAAAATTACTCACCAAATATTACCAGTTTGTCCTCTCCTTCCCATTACGTTGATTACTGCCCTGTTAATCAAGGCTCTGATTCTTTCCTGCTGGGTTACAAAAATAGCCTCACATTTGGCTTTCCTTCCTTAATTATGTCTTTTTGTTTAAGTGTCTCCCAAACTAAATCTAAAATTAAATTTTTAAAACACAAAGAAATATGTCCCTTCCATGAAGAAGCACGAGGTAATGGAGAGTCTTTGGAAAAATTCCACCCTAGGTTCAAATCTTGGGTCTGCAATTCACTACTTACGTGTTGTTGGATATTTTTTTTTCACCTCTGTTTCTGAATTTATTGATCAATAAAATGTGGCTAAGAGTGCTTATCTCAAAGAGTTTTAGTGTGGACTAAACCAGTAATACATGTAACCAGCACAGTGGTTGGCCCATAATTGGATGCTCAAAACCTTTATAACTTTTTTCTTTTACTTAAAACGTCAGTGGTTACCTATCTTATAAAAGATAAAACTAACAGTCTTTGGAATAGACTTCTCAGAATCTACCTTAAACTACTTTTTTGGCTTTCCCTGTTATACTTTGCCTTCCCCCTCATATTCCAGCCAAACTAAATAAATCACTGTTGCTGAACACAGAGTATTTTTTCTTGATTTTCTGACTTTCACAGACTATTCTCTGCATGTGGAATGTTTTCACCTCATTTCTCCCCTGACTGGGTTGTATTTATACTTCAAGACACACCCTAATTATCCCTTCCCTGTTAAAAAAAAAAAAAGGGACAAAATTAGCCAGCTAATACTATAAAAAGTAAAAATACACATTAAATATAGGACAAAAGCAAATATAATACTTAACCTGGATGAAAAAATCCCATTTCTATTATAATGTATTATTTGAATAACTATTTTTCTCTAAGAAACCTTACAGTTAAAGAACATTTTGAAGTTTTATGACTTTTATTTGAGGAGTGGGGAGGTTGGTTTTTCTCTTGGGCGATGTAAGAGAGTGTCCTTTTTAGAACAGTTACCTGCAATATTTGAAGTTGTCACACTCAGCTGAGTGGACCCTAGACATCTGATACTGCTTCTAAGTTTGACAGGAGAGGGAGGTAGGAGGATGTGAACATTAAATTCTGCAATGTAATGGACGTAACTAACGACATCTTCTGTACTTAAAAAAGTGCTTATAATGTACTGTTTTTTTCTTATTTAATAAACAAGCTCCCTAATCTTGCAAACTTGATTTCTTTTTTAATGATCAAACCTACCACATAGATCTTCCATAAGTGGAAATATTCCAAATTAAAGCATTGTCCCCAAGGGTTTATAAATGTTGGCCTTTTGGACTTAGATTCAAATTCCTAGCCTAATCTACTATCAGTTATGGGAGTTTTAGAGTCAATTTATGCAGACAACTCTAAATTGTAGGAAAATCCTTTTTGGCTTAAAATATCAATTCGAGAAGGTAAAATATTGACAGTGTGGCAGTTGAGGCATTCAAATGATCAAATGAGATATAAGAGAATATAAACATTTAAGACACTCAGCCAATTCATTTTCTTTTTTCTCTTCTCTTCTTCTTTTTCTCTTCTCTCTTCCTCCTTCCTTTCCTCCCTCCCATCTCCCTTTCCCTCTCCCTCTCCCACTCTCTCTTTCTTTTTCTTTTTGTCCCATTTTCAAATTCAAGATCAAGGAGGCACTGAGAAGTAAATACCCAGTGAAATATAGACTGTAGAGAAACATTCATAGAAGGTTGTAAAATGACCATCTTTGTCTTTTTTTTTTTTTTTTTTTTTTTTTTTTTTTTTTTTTTTTTTTTTTTACTATTTGTTGATTTAAAATCTATTTTATCTAATATGAGAATGGCTACACCTGCTTGCTTTTGGTTTCCATCTGTATGGAATATTTTTTTCCATCCCTTTACCTTTAGTCTGTGCAAATCCTTGCAAGTCAGATGTGTTTCTTGGAGACAGCATATACTTGTAATATGTTTTTTCATCCATCCAGCCAGTCTGTGTCTTTTAAGTGGGGCATTCATACTGTTCACATTCAGTGTTAGTGTTGATATGTGGGTTACTGGGGTACCGTTCTGTTCATCATGCTGGATGATACCTTGTTGTTTTGTTTTCTCTCTCGTGCTATTGTTTTATTAGAGCTATGAGCTTTAACTTCCAGGGATTTTTATACTGGTGGGTATTTATTGTGTTGTTCCGTGATATAATGCAGTTTGGGGTATTTCCTGTAGGGCAGGGCTAGTTTCAAATTCCCTTAGTGTTTGCTTGTCTGGAAAAATCTTTATTTCTCCGTCATTTATGAAAGTTAGTTTTGCAGGATACAAAATTCTTGACTGGCAGTTGTTCTGTTTAAGATGACTAAAAATGGGACCCCCAAACCCTTCTGGCTTGTAATGTCTCCACTGGGAAGTCTGCTGTTAGCCTGATGGGTTTTCCTTTTTAAGTTAGTTGTTGCTTTTGTATTGTAGTTTGTAGAATTTTCTCCTTTGGTTTGACTTTGGCTAGGTTGATGGCTATGTGTTTTGGAGATGTCCTATTTGCTATTAATCTTCCTTATGTTTGATGACCATCTTGTAACTTGTATCTCAATAATTCCCTCAAATAGGTTTTCCATGCGTTTTGCTTTTTCTTCTTCTCCCTCTGAGATAACCTATAATTTTTACATTGGCTTGCTTTGAATAGTCCTATACTTCTCTACGTGAGTGTTCATTCTTTTTTCTTTTTTCTGCATCTTTGACTGACTGGATTAGTTCAAAAGCCTTGTCTTCAAGCTCTGAAATTCTTTTGCTTGGTCTAGCCTGTTGTTGAAGCTTTCTGCTTTCTGTATTTTGAAATTCCCCAAATGACTCTTTCATTTCTTTAAGTTCTCTTATATCTTTTGTTGTCTATCTCTTTAGAAAGTTTTTCATTTTTCCATTCATGTCCTAAAACATTTTTTTGGCTTCTTTGTTTTGGTTTTCAACTTTGTCATCAGTCCCATTCATCTTATTCGCCATCCGTATTCTGAATTCCATCTCTGACATTTTGGCAATTTCCTTTAGGTTGTGGTCCGTGGCTGGAGCCCTGTTGTGATCCTTGTTGTGATCCTTGTTGTTTGATGTTGCCGGAGTTCTTACTCTGGTTTCAGCTTGAGCGACGCAGGCAGCAGTGATAGGCTCGCGTGGGTTGGGAGCTGTCCGGGACAGACCTGCGGGCGGTGCCTGTGGCCTGACTGTGGCCCCGCGCGCACCTGTCAGCCCCTCTGGCTTGAGAGCTGCCCCATTCAGATCCGCCCACCCCTGCTGCGTTTGACGCCTGGGCGCTGGCTTGAGTGCAGCTCTGCCCACTCCCTCTGGCAGCGGTGACTGTCAGCCTGCTCTGGCTGGAGAGGTGCCTGGTTCGGACCCGCAGGCGGCAGCAAGTGTCCAGCCCAGATCCCGCAGCAGCAGTGGGGGTGTGCGGCGCCTGCGCACAGGACTCGCAGGAGTGCCCGGCCTCCCCCCACTGCCCCCACCTGAGACTGGCAGGGCCCTGGGGAGGCAGCAGCGACGGGTCTGACCCCTGGGCAGAGGCAGCTTTCTGGGTCTAGGGTTTTAAAATGGTGCCAGCCACAGCGCCAGGGTCGGCCGGCCAGCGGGTCCCCGCCGTGCCCTCTCCCTGGAGCCGAGCTGCTGCACGGTGTCCAGGCAGCTGCCTATGTTGGTCCCGCGGCCTCCCGCAGCTCGGACTGCAGTGATCTGGAGGGGACTGAGGAGCCCGGTATTCTCCCCCCGGTGCCTCCCCACACGGGTGCCGTCTCGCCTGCGTGCCTCCGCGCCGCAGAGCAGGTCGCCTCGCTTCCTCCCCCAAACTCCAGGTGCCCACTTTCGCCTCTCTTCTGATTCACAAGCTGGCTCTTGGGTGATAGATCTGGAGGTGCGTATCCACTTGCCACCTGCAGTCCTCTCTGTGACAGTGGCCCGCGCAGGCTGCTCCTAGTTCCCCACCTTGCCCGCCCCCACCCCACCAGTGAACGAGTTTTAAACTATGTGTGTTGTTCACTGCCACGGCTTTAGTGGCACGACTGAACCTAGCCTGCAGGGTGGAAATCCAGACTGAGCAGCTGGAACGGATTTCTTTAACGAGCAAATGTCACTAACACTAATCATATTTCTGTGAATGGTCTTGTGAAACAATCACAGAATAACAAAAAATGCCAATAAGAAGAAAATTATCTTTTCAAGTATTTCATACTGAATCTAAACAGCCAGCGTGACATGTTTTCTTCAAAATGAGGCAGTATCTTATATGCTTGTTTTGACCATCTGATCAAAATTGGGTGGGTCTTTAACGTGGCATTTTATCAAGACAAAGACCAGTAGCATCCATCGTATGACTAGCGTGTGTGTGTGTGTGTGTGTGTGTGTGTGTGTGTGTGTGTGTTGGACAGTGGCACCGCTCACTCCTCACAGTCTCAAGGGCCTGGACTCCATCCAGTGTGACAGTGGCCCTAACAATAGTCCTGTGTTTGCATGTGTGGCAGCTTGTCTCCATTAGACACTGAAAATAACTACGTAATGGTGTGAGGTGATAAAAAGTCTTCATGGAAAAATTATTTTATTCTGTTTGGCCTTGAAGAATTGCCCGGACTTTGAAACTGGAAGGAGGTAGGCGCTTTAGATAGCGAGTGGATATTAACCAAAAGCCTGGAAATAGTGAAGGTCCCAGCTTGTTCAAGAAAAGGTGAATAATCCAGTGTGACCTCAAGGTAGGAAGAATACCCAGAGGGGAGTAATGGGAGCTCTATCAGTACACTGGAAGGGTTTTGAATTTCAGAAGGAGACATTCGAACTTCGTTTTATATGTCATGGGAAATGACATGGCCGAATCCGTGGTTCGGAAAATGACGTCTATGACTGTTCGGAGGATGGATTAAAGAAAAGAGGCAGGAAAGAGGGAGAACACGTAACATGTATTAGAAAGCCACAAAAGCCTGTAGTAGGACGGGGTAATAAAAATGAGCAAGCAATATGCCAACTTCAATTGTAATTAATTGACGCTAATTGTAGAGAAAGGATTGAGAGAATTTGGTGATGGAGTGAGTGAAGAGAGAGAGATACCTGATGATCATGATGAAGAAATAGGAAGGAGAAGAAGGAGAAGGAGAAGGAGAAAGAAGAAGGAGAAGAGGAAAGAAGAAAGAAGAAAGAAGAAAACTGGACTCCCTGCTTTAGTTTCTTTTATAACATGACTTGGTGAAGCTTGGAATAAAGCGTAGATAAGCAAGTTTCGACTCTGTCCCATAGAAACTCAAGCATAGTGCTGTTTACAGCTGACCTACATATTGACCCCTTACCATTGTTTTGTGCCTGACGACGGGGCCAGCTCACAGTGAGGTTATCCCTAACGTTTCGTTGTGGTGTGTGGATGACTGATGACTGAACAGGCTGTGGAGCGCAGGCGCACGGAGAGACGCAGCTGCGCAGGATCTATAGGAGTATGCACATCTTGATTATTTTTTGGCTCTCAATAGGTGATCCCCACAGAGGGATCTTATTTTCCTGCTTACGTGACACTTGGGACTGTTGCTGACAGTCTTCTGGTCAGCGGGTGGCAGTGTTGCACAGAGGCAGGAGCATAGATCGCGTAGTCTGACGACTTGCGAGCAATTCCCGGCAGTGTGACTGCACCTCAATCCCAGCGCCCCAGCCCTGGGCTATTCGACCATCTTCCCTTTTAAGTATAGGTTCCTATATCCTTCCCCTTGGAGATACTGAATCCGTCATTCTGGCAGGGGACCCTGAAACAGGGGAATGTGTGCCCATTTTAACATTCTAGGTAATATCGCTAGTTAGCTAAATTTGGGAGCTAATGACTTAGTCTTTCTGAGTCTTAGCTTTCATAGGATTGCTATGAACGTTAAATGAGTAAATACATCTGAGTTTTATCAACTTTAAATCACAATAAAGTAGAAATTGTTAATTAGATTACTTCTTGAAATAACTTTTCTATTGCTTTTTTTAAAGACTTCCATTTCTCATTGATTCCAAGCTTGACTACATAAAATCATATTTGTTTGATTTTTATGCATTGTGATAGCAGAGAGAAAACTGGCGAATTCTGACCAATCTAGTACATAAAGCATAGTATTCACTTAATAATAGTTTTAGAATTTGAAGAGATGGTAGAGAGAAGGTCCTTGCTTGACTTTTTTTTTAATCTGAGGAATAAATGCCAGTTTTTAAAAGCAGCAAGAAAATGTACACAGAAATTGTTTCTATATATTTTTATACAAAACTCACATTTTTATTAGCAAAATAATTTAATTTACAAATATATTCTAATTTTATGGTTTTAAGAGCAATAGCTTAAGTTAAATGCACTGTTTTCTTCCAAGCCAAAAACAAACAAAACAACACCTAACATCTTTGTGTCAATAAATGGTGATTTCAAAATGCATCTTTTCAACTGCATATCTAAGTTAATGAGATTTTGGCAGCTCAATACAAACTATGTATAATACTATGCAGCATAAATCTCAGTTGACCTTGAAGCTTATAGCTTGTGGAAATCAGTGTCATGACCTTTATCCACAGTTTCTGTGCGACTAGAGTTACGGGGCTTCCCGGTCCCGAGGGATTTTCCAACACAGAGGTCCCCTGGTTTGCATGGCAGTGCCATAGTGTGTCCCTTCTGCAGGCTTTCAGTTTTTGTCTTGCATGTGCGGCCTCAGCTCTGCGCCTGGACAACTTCCCCGTCAGTCCAGTCTCGGCCATTCCTTCTTCCCTGGCCCGTCAAGTCTCCCAGAAAGGCCGAGTGGCCCACCCAGGGAGCCAAACTGGTGCATTCTTTTGTACTTGATGCCATCTTTCGAGTCTCTTCAGCCAGGAACTGGTCACTTTAGGCTATTAGCCTGAAGGTCATTTAGAAGATTTAAGTAAATATTTGATTTGAGGAACCTGGGATAAGAGTCCTTTTCCATAAGAGTATATATGACTTTTTGGGCTTCATCAAAACATGTAGGGGTTGCTGCTTTAATCTTCTTGGCTGTAGATTCTCGAGTATGGAAGTCAATATTGATCTAAAAAGAAATCCTCATTAGTTGATATACATTTCTTATTTATTGCAAATTTTACGGCATTGCTATGTCTTTTGAAGCACCTAAAAGTGGTTTTAAGGCCTCATTTAAACAGGTTCGAATATCTTTTGAATGCTTTTTCTAAATCTGCTCTGTGCTAGAAGTGGAGCAGACAGAAGGAATATGACAGAAAGGTCTCTCCAAGGCTCATAGTATAGCTGGGAGATGCATAAGAATTTAAATATCCAAAGTAGGTAGTGCATACATTGCAAAGAGTGATGTGGGCATTTAGGAGTTACAGGAGGAGAAGGCTCTTTGTGTGGCTGTTTTCTGCTTGGACCCAGACTATTTATCTGGAAGGTGGTACTACTGCTAACTGGAAATATTCTTTGCCTCTGTGATTGTATATATTACACTAATCTACATTTTATCCTTGTCTAAGATGAGGTAGCTCCTTAGGGACTCCCTGACATGCAATTCTGGCCAGTAACACCCATGTTCCTTCCCCTACCCCATCATATTAGCTAGTTTTGCAAAATCAATCTTCTCATTGGACTGTGCTAAAATCTTCACAAATATAGAGAATTAGATTTTAGTTGCACTGAACTATATGTATATACTTAAATATATAGAAGTAAAATCATGATATCCAAAAAGGATTTCATCTGGTTATGCATGTTGCATGTTATTTCAGTGTCTAAGTTCTTTTACAAAGAAATTGATGAAATGAACGTAATACTCACTTGTTTGGCAGCATCTGAATGCACAAATGCTTTATATATCTTCTCCGCTTTGCAGTGCAGAAGATCAGACTCTGTTTTTTTATAGTCTTCACAAGCCAGCCAGAATTCAATATTCTCCTCACTGAACTCTGACTTTAGAAAATTTCCAAAGACATCTTGACCAGCTAAAAATAAAAGGGTAGATTGAAATAATTAAGGTAATCGAGCCAATGAATGAATAAATTGAAGAAGAAATTTATAAGAAAAATACTATTGCATTCTTTTTGTACAAGATAAGAGATGGCTACTGCTGAAATAGTGAGATGGGGAGGCCTTAGACTTTCTTTTATTTATAGAAAAAGAATCTGGGGCCAGACAAACTTGTCCACAGTCACACAGCTGCTTAGTGGTGGCTATGGAACAATCTCTTGTCTTATATATAATAACTCTTAGCCAGAATGTAGAGTATGTTAGGGAATCAATCATTGGCAAAGGGCATTAACATCATGTTAATAACTAACAAATATAATTTCTCCATCTAATTCATATTAGCTAGAAAATATTAGGCCCTTATGTTACCTGTATGCGTGATGCACTGATTATGTTTGCTAGTGTTTGCTGAGACTTTTATAGGGGCAATTTCTATGCCATTTATTTATTTAATTGAATTATAAATTAAGTCAGATAATAAGATGGGAGAACTAGGTTGAACTACTTTATTCTCAAGCAAGGGTTTTTAGAGTGTTTGTAGGGAGAAGAGGTTCTCTAGAATCTCTAGAGAATCTCACCCTCTAGATACAGACCAAGCTGCTTATCTACATCTCAAGACAAGGTCCTACTCCCACGGAATTGTAATGCCCATGACAATGGGGAGGCAAGCTGATTTCACTCTTTACCTTCTCTCATCAGAAAATCCTCACAAGACCCTCTGTATTTAAAAATTCTTTTATCATATCTATGTTATAACATGTATCATGTTATATGTACTGCAATTATTTACTTAGTGTATCTCAGTGACCTTTAAGGCAGTAAGGGATCATGTCTTTGATTGTGAGTCCTTAGTTCCTCTGAAATGCCTGCCACATACATATGAGATGAGCGAGGGGGTTAATGGATGTACAAATGATAGATAATTAATGAATAAATCCTACTCTCACAATCCAACCATACAAAAATGCATTCTTTAGGCAGCTTTCAAAATGACATGTCACATGTTGAAATACTGATATTTGGCTTACTTTTAAAACCTTTAAACTTGTCTAAAAGCAGCAGAGTTGTGTGCTAAGTCAATGTTATATTACAAAGGGGCATACATGCTATGCTCAAGTTATCAGTGACCACAGAAAAACTAGAATACAACTTTTGCACACTATCCTACTTAGAATATAATATTTTAATGAAGCCATTCAATCTATTAGGGTATGAGCTGAACCCAGAAACATCCACTAGTTAATCTATACTTACTTTGGTTGGCAAGAAGTTTTTCCAGAGACTGAGACCACTGCATCACTTCATCAGCAGAAAGTCTGCAAGGAGAACATTTACGTAAATTAGTAAGATATTTTTTGTGTAAGCACAAATGAAATAAGAATGGCTGCTACATTTTGATAACTTCACAAATGAAGACTATAATTATAATAAATTTATTAAAATTAATCTATAAAAGTTACCACAGTTGTGAAAAAAATCTGTCAATAAAGTTTGAAAAGAATCCAAATAGATAAAATCAGACAGTGTGAAAAAATAGCAAATATATGTGTATACACATTTGCATTTCACTTACATTTGTACTAATGTAGTCTAATCGTATTTGGCATATTACTTAAAAGAAATGTAGTCTATTATGTTCAGTACTAATCCCTTGCTAGGATACAGAGCAAAGTGCACAGGCTACTCTTGTAAATGATGAGGATAGTTCAATGTATTAGTGTACGTACATGTCCCTGGATTTGGAAGATTTCATTCCAGATTCCAGATGTGGGATCATAGATCTCAGGTACGCCTTCACGTCCATTCCACTACAAAAGACAAAAAGCGAATATTCATTTTTCTTCAGTAGAATTCGTTTCATTTGCAAGAAGAAAAGAGCATGGAATAGACTTTTCTAAGGAATAAGGCAATAATAAAAAGAGTTGATACAACATTTTGCTATATTAAGATAGAGCCCCTTTTTATAAGTGAAAGTCTAGAAAAAATTTGCACCTAATTTAATGCTGTATCATGATTTATATTTTAGCACAATTGAATATTACTTATAACTCACAATGGATACTTGCTCTGATCTGGCTAAACTAAATGCTCATATTCTCTTCCATTCTTCCTAAATCCTTTTGCCATTAAAGATAACCTAAATTAAAATTCACAAAGTGAGACACTGAATGAACTTACAAAGTCTTTGGCCTCCTTTTCTGCGTTTTGTCGTCTAGAAGTGAATGTCCCGTTCCTTTCAATTCTTTTGAGTTAGCAGAGACGAACATTCCTGGCATTTTATCTAACTTGGGCGTGGAGATGGCTGCTGCTCGCATGGTCTTCTCATGGCAAGTGTCAGCTAGTCGAGGTCTCTGCTGCTTTATATAGTGAGGGCAGACAGGCGCCTGCTGTTCAAAGGAGTCTGTTTATCAAGTGATATTACCGCAGACACTGGAAGTTCCCCTTTTCTTGGTGTGTTGTGACGTGTATCTTGAGAGAGAGAGAGAAAAAAAAAACATACAGTGATGTCTTGTGGTTGAAACTTAACCAAACGAGAACAGGTCACTTGATTAGAAGGAGAATTAAACATTGAGAGGCACACAGCACATGTGAAAGCAACGTCAGCATCAGTCTTTAGTTCCCGAGCGTGCTTGTTTCTTCTTAAAAACTGCACATTCCAATAAAATGTTTCATTTGATGTGTTTATTGTGTCACATAGAAGCTCAACATTAGAGTTCTATTCCCCTTAATGCTTTGGATAGTCCTTGACTATAAAATTCATCAGATGACAGTATCTTAAGAGAGTTCTTTTTTTTTTCAGGAAGCAGTGCAAAGCAAACAAATACTTTTTGTTTGATTATTTTTGCACCTATCTGGTGGGAAGGAGAGTTAGGAGAGGTTATCTTCATGTTTTCCCGCTTTGACTTGCATCCTTTATTTCCATGGCAGGAAATTTCCATGTTAGTATTTTCCAAGTTGTGTGCAAAATATCCTACTGGTGACATAGATGATCATTTTAGGAGTATGTGGCTTTTAATATTATTTTAATATTTACTAGAAACATGATTAATATATCAAACTAATTTCTGCATATTACTGCTTAAGAAAAGAATAAAGTAAATCAAAATAAATCTATACATAAATAAAAGCATAATTAACACACAAACATGACATAATATATAAGTATATTGATACTAAAAATCACACGGTATCAGAGGAAAAACTGCTCAAGGCAAAATAAAAGTATATTTGGATAGACCAATAATGTATACTCCTTACGTAATGATCTTCCAAATTTTATCAGTGTCTCTGGAGAGATTTAGTCTAGTTTAATTAAGATTAAAGTTTTTAAAAAACCCAAGGAACTAAAGGACCAATCACTCATTAGGGTAGAGGTCTTTAGTGTGATATAAGCTCTTATGGAGTTTATGTAGCATGGCTTATTTATAGAGTGCCCAGTTTAACTTAAGCATCTTTTGGATTTTTCCCCTGAAAGGACAATAGTCTTTACTTAGAGGGGCTTCTGATGATGTTAGATAAAGCTGACAAAAAGGAAGAGAGTATTAATTTTTCTGTCCTGGTTCTATCATCACGATGAAGAATATTTGAAGGAAACATATTTACAATATTATAAAATTCATTTGCACACAGTCATAAATGTCAAGATAATGAACTTATCATATTGTATGTAATAAGCATAATTTTTTATGTTAGTTAGAAAGATAACATGATGCATTAAAAAAAAAGAACTAGTGATATGAGCTCACCACTTTGGAAGTGACCCAAACAAAACTATGGGGTGCACAGACTGATGACATGAAGACATTTGTGTGTAACTTCCCGTGTTCAGTCCACACCTACTTTCCTGTTAGTGTCTGCAGCATTGCTCATGTTCGTTTATTTAGTAACTTCTCAATCCTTTAGGTAATTCTGAGTAAGTTATGTTAGAGAAAAATGATTTAAAGTTTATTTCTAATGGCCTACTATTATCATCCAAATATATTGTCAATTTCCAAAGTATGTTTCTGCAACAATAGTTCCTTTGAATGTTAATAAGCATAAGAACAGCAGCAGCAGCAGGTTATGTACCAAATAAGTCTGGGAAATGTTGGGTTCCTAACTTGTTAGAGAACCAAACCCTTAGATACGGAAATGGTTTTCTGAAATAATGTTCTCTTGACACCACATTAGGAAACTCTAATCTGAGATAAAAATAAATTTTATCTCTTTTGTATTAACAAATTGCTTTAAACCTCCCAACATTTTGCTACCCTAATACAGATTTTCAAGCTCAAGCATTTACAATTGCATGCTTTCAAGCTCAGATAGAGAAATGAATTCCCGAAAGAGGGAGGTCCTTCTGGAATTCCTATATCACAGCGGGATGTTGAAGCATCTTAGTGGCACAATAATGTAGCTGTTCTCTCAGAGGCTGCTTGCTAGCCCATGCAATTCTGCGATGCCAGAGCACAGCAAATTTGGTCAAGTTATGTCAGCAAGGCCACGGCAGGGCATTGAAAGTTCCATATCAATCTCACATAGAATGTCATTATCTGGCCTCTCTTTGGAAAATTCACTAGGAGAAGACAAACTGTCACATAGCAACTTTATTGAATCAATGACTTTGGTTGAAATTGGAGAGGTCTTCAAAAAAGCCAATAGAAGAAACAGTGGCTTTCACAACAATCTGGGTTTTATTTTTCCTGTGTGAAATTGTGCTTAAGTATCCAGGTTGGAGTCCTAAGAAAAGGTATATTTCATGTAGTCTTAGCGTTATTTTTATTTTTTTTAAAAAAACAAAACAGACTTTATTTTTTGTCTTAGGCATATAGCAAAATTGAGTGGACAGTACAGAGAGTTCTCACCTGCTCTCCACCTCTCAACCTGCCCCAACCTCCACCACCGTCACTATCCCTCACCAGTGTGATATATTTGTTATAATTGATGACCTTACAGTGACACATCATTATCACCTAAAATCCAGAGTTTACATTAGAGTTCACTCTTGGTGCTGTACATTCTATGGGTTTTGACAAATGAATAATGACAAGTATCCACTATTATACTATCAACAGCATAGTTTCCTTGCCCTAAAAATCCCAGCGTTATATTTTAAGATACCACTCAGATTGGTTCAGTAAAACATTTCAGGTTGTGGCTATCAATTTTGATGGGAAAAATGAGGGAATTTTTCATTTTTGCAGAGCTGATTTTATTTTGGTTCTAGTTACTCCAACTACCTGAATACTGGTGGGGAGTGTTTGCTGAATGACATTTTCAACCTTAATACTGATTAAACCCGATGCTGATTGAGCCTTTAGTATTATTGTCAAAATTTTGTTATGGACATTAAGAATTGTAGGACAACGGACAATAATAAGATTGTACCTACAAAATAAAAATATATCTATACTGGAAGAGTCCTTGATGGGAACAGATATTTTGACCCACTGAAACAAAATATCTTGGTTCAACAAACTTTAATTGCATTCTGACACTGTATGAGACATAAGGTACTACAGCTACAAAGATGAATGAATCTCTGTCCTAAAGGGTTCACAGGACATAGGGCAGACAGATGTGTGTGAGAAGTGCCATGAGAGAGGAATGTACTGAGGAGGGAACACAGAAGGAGTGATTAACTCTGCAAGTAGGGGAAAGGGAGCAAAGTGCTCCTGCGTTTGCTACAAAATCAACACGTATCTATTCTTTGCCTCTTTCTGCATTTGCTCTCAGCATCCCTTGGAAAGTTCAAAAGGCTGCAATGGAGAAACTGGTCTTCAGGAAGTAGACACCTCGCACATGTTCAAAGATCGTGGAAGAATGGATCCTACCTGCAAACACAAAGCTTTGCAAACTTTAAAAGGGGCTCTGGACAACTTTGTTGAATTAGCATAACCGCTCATGGTTAGGGAATTAAGAGTACCTGGATCTTTTATGGCTCCTCACTACTGGGTCTTTTTTGGCTCCTGCAGCCTCCAGGATCTTCAAGACTCACAGGTAGTCCTACCAACAGTATTTCAGCTAAATTGCATAGAGTTTACTTGAAAAAGATTCAACTTAGGTGAGTTTGGAAAGATTTTTCTCTGTGTATGTAGAATGTTAGTGGGAATTTAGTATAATTTATAAAGGAAAAGATTGAACATTTTAGACTTGCTTAGGATTTTATTTTCTGTTATATAATGAAGAAATATGATGGGTTTTAATAAGGTCAAATACCTGCAATTCAGTGAAATTCAATGATCTCAGTAAATGCAACTGAGCAAGATAAGGATCTAGTTTCTTTTTCTCACCTGCTCTTGCCTTATAATCAACACTGAATACCTGCTTTCTATAAATTGAGAGTTTATAAGAAAGCAAAGCTAATGATCAGATGTAGAGCATGAACAAATAATGTGTCATGAGCAGGGTTAGATGATAACTCTTTGACTCCGAGTTTCAAAAAAAAAAAAAAAAAAAAAAGGAAACGATTCTGGCGGTATTAATGGAGACCCTGTGGCTGGAGTGTATGTCCATTTCTTATTTAATCCCTGTAACAACCTTGCCATTTGTGGAGTGGATACCTATTTAACATGCGATATGAATAATGTTCAGAAAATTTTTTTAATATAAAAAAATTTTATACTAGACAAAAAAAATTAGAAAATTGAATGTGAGATCATCAGTGAACTGGGCTTAGGTCATTCCATGAGCCTCATTCACCCTAAATTTCATCTTACCAATTAAATTCTCATTAATAAGCTCATTCTCTAAGTCATTCTTGAAAATACTAAAGAAATTTCTGAGTAATATGATCTTTGATATACTTATTCCACATATGACTTATTTTCATTTATTATCACCTTGTCATTTATCACTTTTTCAGCAAGGGAGAGTAGTCGTGGCTGACTCTGTTGACTGTGCTTTGAAGACAAAATTTAGCAAGTACTAAAGCAAGTGCCATACTCACAATTCAAATAAGTGGACAGCTGTGCTAAAGGAGCCCTGGCATATTATTTGCAGTTGGGTTGGACTGTTCTGTTACATAACACAAGCCCTAAACGCAAAAGCAAAGCTGCTCAAAGATCGGCATGTACAGGATTTGTAAAGGAAGGTGTATTTTAAACATTAGGTGGAGACTTCAATAAATGACTGTACTAACTTTTTAAGTTTCTAATAACACTATTCCATCGATTTCCTTTACTCTTACTAAACTTTGAAGTGGTTAACAACAGTGGCTTATTTGCTTTGTTTTTCCAGTTAATCATGTGATTTTTTAAGAAAATTATAACAGGTTGCTTGACATGCTCTGTTCTTTCCAAAGCCAGACCACTTGCTGCTCATGAATATGTTAACTGCACTTCCTTTATGTCCTTTCTGATGTTTTGCTTTTGTGTCTGATTACATATTTATTTTTTACTAAGTATTGAGGTCATACCTACTGGATATTTGTTTCTAGTCACACTCTTCCTCTTTGAAAAATTAGCTTTAAGTCAACAGATAGTGGCCACTCTTAGCATGACTATACTGTCATTGTGGGTCTAAGTGGTCTGTGGTGCTCCACTGTTTCCTGTGCCTGCTCCGTCCCTTTCAATGAAACTTGATTTACTACCCTATTTTTCTTTTATTTTTTAAATAAATGAAAGACTTCGCCTGTTGAATCCTAGTGGCATATTAATCATGCTGCATTTCAAAGGACTGTTGCCGGGAATGTGGCCAATGTTCCCCACAAAAAACCGGGTCCCTTTGGTAGAGTCGCAAGGGATAAGAAAATAATAGAGAAAAATGGAAAATAAAAGAACTAAAGGAATACACAGAGACAAAGATGTAGTTTTATAAGTTTATAAAGATTATAGGCAAAGTGGGATCTCAGGGGGCCTAGACCTTCTCCATGGGTCTCAAAAAGCCCTGAATGAGGTCTTACATGGTAACTCATAGGGAACAGTGAATAATTGCTGGGGATAACAGATTTACATAACAGCGGGTAGTTCCTCTCAGGTTAACAGATTTTCAAAAGGCTTCTACAGATTCTTTAACTAATTCTATCTACATGAGCAAATGGTTATAAAATCTTTCAAAGATTAATTCTAAGTTCTAAGGTAAGTTTATTACTTAACAGAGGGGTTAAACAGAGGTATGTTGGCTCCATATTTATTAGGTTATTATGAATGGAGACAGTTAGTCTGGAGTGTTCAAACAAGAGCTTTGCTTTTAGCCATTCGGGCAGCTGTCTGTTCCGGGGGGCACTCCATTGTCAGCTCTCATCCTGTAGTTTTTAACAGATTCGCTTTGCTTTACAAAGCAAATCCAAACCTTTAGGTCTGAGAAACGCGGTGCCTTGTGGGATACAGCCACTACTGTCTTTGAGAGACGCCCCTTCCGAGTGCAACAGCATTTGAAATGCAAACCAATATGTTCACATATTCCTTCAGGGAAAGCTCTGCAAAACTCCTAAGACAAATCCTGTCTGCAAACACGTTTATATTAATTCATGGAGCAACAGACTGTGAATTAAATTCCAAGCTATACCTTTTTTCTGTTGTATGAATTTGATCAAATCAGCTAACTTCTACTCAGTTTCCTCTGTGTAAAGGTCAAAGGTTATCATTAAGTAACTTGCAGCTATGGTAGTGGTGCGGAAGAGAGATCTTCTTTTGAGATTCTACAGTGATCAAAACTAGCTCCAGAAAAACTAGGATTTAGATAGAGTTTGTCATAGGTAGTATGTTTTTCATTTTTCTTTCAATGTTATGGCCCTTTGCTTAGACTTCTCGGTCCTAAAACTCAGTATTTGGCAAGTTAACTGCTCCAAATGCAGGACTCCCCCAGCATCGCAGCCCTGCATTGCCTGGGCTGATCTTTCAGACTGTTCCTTTCCCTATCAATTCATTTTTTTGTCATGGACTTATTTTTCTTCTAGCTAGCTGTATTTCTGTAAAATTAATATGTTAAACAAATGTACAAATGTATGTGCAGATGTTAATCATGTGGAAATACCACAGACTATTCCTGCAAACCCCAATCTAATTTTCTTGCCATCTGTTTTTTAGGTCCTCATAGCTGGATATTGATCACTCCCCACTGCAGATCATACCCAGCACCAGGTTCTGGGCCAATCCATAATGAGGATGGAAAAGTGAAGTTATTTCAGCCTGGATTAGAAGTGGTGGAAAGCTTCTGTTGTAGAAACATACTGAGTTGTCTGTTATTTTAGGTAGGATTTTCGTGGTGGCGAGTGTCAGTAGCCCCATTTTTAGTGTTAAGTAGTTTAGGTAAACAGGAAGAAAACTGGAAGTATCCTGGGGTACATTAAGTAATATAAGAAAAGGTTGGACAAACCCCTCAAAGATTAGTTAAGCCTGAGCTGGGGAGGTGTAGGGGCTCTGAATATTTGTAAATTATGAATTTGTTTTAGATCAGGGCCAACTACAAACTGGGGAAATATGGCTGGCAGGAACTTGTGGGGCTTGTATTTCGCACTTTCAAAGGTAGCAGAATCCTAAGGAGTAAATAATTTCTTCTTATCCGTTTTCTCCTCCTGTGTGTTTTGTCTTATTTTTCATTGGGTTGTGGAAGCAGAAAACCAGGGCAATACATTTGGTGGAGAACTCAAAGTTGGAACAAGTTCATAACCTTGTTTTATCTTTTGTCTCAGATGATATGATAGATCAGGAGACATAAACTTACGAACTGTTATTTTCTTTATGAAAATCAGGTAACTTTTACTTGAGAAATTTTTGTCTTCTCTTGGTTGTCACTGCAAAGTTTTAAGTTCTATTTCATCTTCATTTGGTGTTTTGTTTCTGACTTTGTGGCTTTTTCCCCTTGTTGGTTCTGTTTTGACCAGGCTTTTAGTTACAATACTAAGGCTTTAACATATCAAAAACAGTGCATAGAAATATTAAAAGAAGCCTGGTTTGTGTGGGAGTTTGTTCCATTCTTCTAGCCTGGGGTTTCTTTTCTCGCGTTTTGGTGAAGCAAGGTTGAGGTGTATTTGCTGCCCCATGTGGAAGTGTGAGCAGGCAATCGCAGACACGGGGAGGGGATTAGTAAAGCTCCTATCAAATGACAGCAGGAGGTTGGCGTGTGCAAGGAAGCAGGGGAACAAGGACAGAGTGGGATAAGGAGTAGAAATTTACAGTGGGGCCGAGAATGTCTGTGATGATCTCTGAAACTGATCTGTCCCTCTCCTGACTTCACCGTTCACTGTGGAACAGCCACCGACTCCCAAGAAAACTGAAAGCACTGCAGAAAAATGGTAGTTGCATTATGAATTATAGGACCCTGTGCGGTCCTGGAAATCACATTCCTTAAAAAAAGTGTCTTGTAGATGGTCACGTTTTGTAATTCATCATTCATATCTTTAGATGAATCATTATTCACCACTCATGGAAAATTAGAAGCTGCTGGGAAGAACTAAAATTATCAGTGCATTCGAATTTTTCCCCCTTTATGCAGAATTCCCCTGATTTGGGGCAGTTTCAAAGACAATGGAGTAATACCAGGGAAAATGTCACCATTTCA